>MU225145.1:538740-550763 GCA_018584345.1 Thuja plicata | reverse complement strand
AGATACCCCCATAATGTTGAGCAGGGAGAGGTATGATAGGTACACTGAAATAGACTGCCAAGAAATGTTGCATGATGAAGAACGTACAAACACATATAAAGGATGGTGCCATAGAAGAATCTCTCACTTGACACACATCATGAGGCTAATGTCATGGAAGGGACACTCACTTGAAAAAGGTAGACAACAAACAAAGCAAACATTAAATCCCCCCATGGCAATTTATAATATAGTGCAAGTATAATAGAAGCTCAAGCATGCATCATATGACACTTTATCTCAGTGCGTTTGCAAAAAAATGCTACAGAAATAGATGTATACAATGTTCAGATATACTATAAAGGATCTAAGAAATACTGATCTGATTGTGCCCAATAACAACTGCATGCAAAATACCTATTATAGGAAACAAGAAAAAGAAGGAAAAAGATGAAGAACTCAGAAGCGTAGAGAAACTTGAAAGAGTGGAGCAAAAATGTATTTTGAATTAATGAACAATAATTACAAAGTTCAACCTTAAAAGGTGAACAAAACCCTAAAAGGAAAAAAGCTAGGTTGCACATTAATAATTAATAAAAGAATTAATTATTAATGCACCTAAGAGAAATCTTAGGCACTAAAGAGTAATGACAACTTAACTAATTAAAGCAACACAATTTAACCAATAAGTCTAAAGGGAAGGGAAATTAATCTAACACTTATCTCAATCCTATCACCTTTGATTTCAATTTCATCACATTTAAAAGATCGCACATCACTTTTAAGTTCTGCAACATTGCATTAAAGTTATTCTCTGTCATTTTCAGTTTTTGTTGCAGGGTATGATAGATTTAAAGTGTATAACTTTTGGAAAAAAAAATTACATCGCTTTTGAGATAGATTGCATCACTTTTAAAACAAAGGGCCTCGCTTCCAAACAAACTGTTGTCGCTTTTGATTGCAATATAGTCATTTTTTCTCTCTGTCATGTTGCTTTTGAAATTGCATTAAAATGTGTAAAACAGGGAGATAATTTTGATTAATAATGGTTTGAAGATGGTAAAGGTTGAGAAACAAAGGAAATTTCTTTGCAAATCACCAGGTTATTACACTCAAAAATCTATCAAGAAGATAAACGCTTATGCAAAAAATGTATAATGGGCTAATGAAATGGTTAAGATTAGTGAAGAAGGCAAATATTTTGATAGATATGCTAGAATTATTAACATGTATCAAGCTAGGTATGGATTTGAAATCAATTTGTGTGCTCATCCTTTGTGAAATTCATTTATTTGATAACATTAAATGATTTCTTAACCTTGGATGTATGTGTTGAGACTAACATTTGTGGAAGCTTCTAAGGATGCTAAGGATTTGGTGCTAAAAAACAAAATACTAAAAATACATTTAAAATGTGCAACAATTGTCAAAGGTGCACACTCCAAATCTCTCAATCTTGTGTATTGTGTTTCTTTCCATTGAAATTGAATCTTGCAACAATTTACTTTCAAAACATAGAGTAATCTTAAAAGGACCTTTTGTGATTATGGATTAAGATAGTCGTCCTATGCCCCCTATCAAAATCTCACATAGTTAGATAAGGTCAAAAAATAAACTATGTTCTCTATGTGTTTGAAGGCAAAATATGGTGGAGCTATGCTATCACCTATTTAAGGTGGTCAAAATACCAGACCCATATCAACCTTAATTTAAATTTTAATCTAGTGCATTTTAGCCACAGTGGACCCGCCTCTCGAGATTTTTCTTACGAGTCTGGTGAGAGGGAATGATCCAAGTGGGATACAACCATAAAGCCATGGTAATCTAACCCACTACAATAAAATTCATTCATCCTTAATGGGTTGAATTACAAAAAGACTTTTGAGAATAGCCTTCCTCTAATAGTTCTTAAGAATTGTACAAAACATTATTCTTATGATGGTGGGAGGCTCCTGTAATGGGAGGTAAACTCAATTTTTTTTTCTGAAAGGAATACTAGCTACAACTTGGTTAAGTAGCAAGCTTACCTTATTATCCATTGAAAATAAAAATGTCCTTAGGTAGCTTGTTTGAATTGTTCTCTTTGTGCAAGACCTGTGAAAATGGTTCAAGAACATACACTTAATGTTTTAGATTTTAGGGAGAAAACAAGTGATTAAGTGTGTTTAACATGTTTTTATGATCCTAATAATAAAAATAATTCACTCAATTGAAAACCAAAAAAAGGAAAAAAAATAAAAATGAAAATACCTTTTGGATACACTTTTTGGAGTAGGGTTCTTTTCATCAAAACGGGTTTAAAAATTCACCATTTTTCATACCATCAAGAAAGTTGATAATCCTCATTGTTCCATTCAAACCACATCAATTTTCAAGTGTTATCAATCATCCCAACCTTTTATTTTGAAAATTTAGTCATCAAGGATTACAAGTCCTTCTCTTAGAACTAGAGGAATCAAGGTTAAGATCTTGAGTCTTCATCATAGAGATAGATCTTTCTCTATTATACTTCATAATAAGACACACTTAATTTTGCTTAAACCATCATTACAACTTCATCATATCACTTGTTTGATAAACTCAACCAAGATTTTAAACTTAACCAATACCATCAAGAAGACCTTAACTCAAAAGGTGACCCAAAGTTACTTTCATGTCATCAACAAGGACTCGATCTTACCATTTCCAACAAACTCAATATTTTAAAGAGAGAAAAATCCTACAACAAGAGAAGGCACATCTTACCATTTACAACAAACTCAATATTTTAAAGAGAGAAAAATCCTACAACAAGAGAAGGCACAACAAAAACCCATAATGGAAGAAAATAGTTGGGCTAGGGCTAATGACACAAACAAAAACAACCCTGACAAAGAAGTAACCGAAGAAAATTTAAGACTAGTCCAACAAGATTTCAAGTTACAAAAACTCATGGAAAATGTCCTAGAGGCTGATAAGGAAAGGTATTTCGTGACCCTAGAACAATTGGGAGTCACATTACCTCATTACTATGATGTTTCAAAATTAAAATAAGATGAAGACAAAGTTAACCACCTAGGTGCCTTGAACAAACAAGTCAAAGATCTACAACAACAACTTCACAAAATGCAAAGGGGTACATTAATAAAAAGGTACACTTTAGAGGATATTTGTCCTTTTCCCTTTGAAAAAACTTTGAACATGATACCCTTTTCCACCAAAGGCAGATCTTTCTAAGTATGATAAGTATATGGGTACAAACGATCTACAAGATCACATACGAGAATTTTGTACCCTAAGCATGGAGTTCATGCATGAGAAAAATTACCTAATGATGTTGTTTCTGAGAAGTTTAGGAGGATGATCCATGGAATGGTTTTCAAAGTTACCACCTGGAATCAAAACCTTTGAGGAACTAGTCACAAAGTTTGTCACACAATACTCTTACAACATAGAATATGAGGTTACTATGTTAGAACTTTGTAATACTAAACAACGAAATGGAGTCATTTTTAGTATTTTTACAAATATGGAGATGCATCTTTGAAAAATATCCAAGGAGTGTACCCGAGAAATAAAAGATGGGTATTTTCATCAACAACTTGACTAGTGAGATGAACTATTGTCTTCAATTACAATGTCCTCCTACATTTGACAAAATGATAGAAAATGGTATTACAATTGAGGATGCCTTTATAAAAAATAGGTAAATTAAATATATACAAAGATACTAAGGGTTTTTCAAACAATTCAAACACCAAATAAAACTACAACAACACAAATCCTTCAAACAACAACAATTTCAATAATGGAAAACTGAAATTTTGGTTAAAGAACAACAAAGATGTGGTAAATGATGGAGTGGTATATGAAAACAATATCAAACCTAAACCATTATACTTATCAAACGATCAAGCCAATAGTGCTAATAAATTGAACAATCAAGATAACAATAGATCTAGACTTTTCCAATATCCACCGAGAAGAAAATTCACACCTTTGGATGAACCTCTTGAGTATGCTTTAAGAACACTTATAAATAAAAAATGATCACACTACCCGAATAAAGAGGATATGAACCTCAAGTAAAACCTTCTTGGTGGAATGATTCACACCATTGTGAATACCATAGGAAAAAAGGTCACAAAACTAATGATTGTATGAGACTAAAATATGTGGCCCAAGATTTGACCGATAACAACACTATCACCATGGAAGGACCTAAGAATAACAATGATCACACGACATTTAAAACTCCACTCCCTAACTATGAAAAGGGAGAGACATAAAAAAACATTACAACCAAATAATAAGGGATGTAAGGTTAACTTTTCTCATGCCTATGATAGCACCATCAACACCTTATTAGGATTCGACAACACCATCATTGTCATAGTCATCAAAGACAAAGAATAATGTGTACATGTTTTCACTTGAATTCAAGCCAAAGTAACCATGCAAGGGGAAAACAATAAGACAAAATTAAATGAAATTCCCTCCATATAAATACAATATAATTTGGCAGATCAACTCCAAAATATACCTGCTCAAATTTCCATTTTGGAAATTCTAAAGCTTTCACCATCTCATAAGGAGATTTTGGAAAAATCCTTGGTTGATACGACTATTCCTAATAACTTGGATATGGATTGATTCCAAACTATGGTAGGTCATCTTATTTCACCTCATTGTTTATCATTTTATGACAAAGGTGACATTTCATTGAATCATCCCCAAAATCTCACATTACATATCGAAGTCCTTATTCATAAGCATAGAGTCAAAAAAGTCTTGATAGATGGTGGAGTTGGCTTAAATATTTGTACCTTAAATTTGGTTTGAGATCTAGGCTATGTTGAAAATGCAGTAGATACAAAGAGAAAGATCACAATCAAAGCCTATGATTATGAATAAAGGTCCTCTAAGGGTCTTGTTGTTTTACCAATTAGAGTAGGACCAATTCAAAAAGAAACAATATGCCAAGTCCTAGATTTGAACTTGTCCTACAACATATTGGTGGGAAGGTTATGGATTCATGAGATGTAAGTGGCTCCTTCTAATTATCATCAATGCTTGAAATTTCACTATCTTGGTCAAGATATAACCATTAGTGGTGATCTTAATCCCTACCAATAGTGTAATAATGTGAAGCCAGTCACAGATTCATCGGTACTACACAATAGGGAATTCTTTATAACAAAGTAATCAAATAAGACAACAAAGAAGAAATTCCTAGTTCATCTACATCACCTAAAGGAAAATAAAAGGAAATTATTTCTTCCACCTCGAAAAAAGGAAAGGAAAAGGAATCAAATTCTTCTATATCATAAAAAGGAAAAGGGAAAAAGGATAATAGAAAAATCTCATTGTTTGAAAATGGATACCATAATGAAAGACTTTAAGAGTAAACTACTTCTCAAAGATAGGGGATTAGGAGAATATTCTCTGTTAGTTGCAAGATTACCAATTTCTCCTAAATCTTATGGAAGACCATATACATCAATAGAATCAAAATCTCCTCAAAACTATAATGACAATTTTGTAAGAGCTAGCACACCAATAGGAGATGAAGATAGTGAAATTCTAAAGTGGTTGTAAAAATATGAGGAGGAGTCTAATGAAAGAGTCCAAAACATAATAATTCCCACACATCAATATGGGAAATGATTCCAAATCATGAAAAAAATAGGTTATCAAGGATCAAGTTTGCCTGGGAGAAGAAATTAAGGAATAATGGAACCCATACAATCTACTTTTAGATCTAGCAAAGAGAAAATTAGAGTAGGCTATCTTGAAATATGATATACCTAGAAATGCTTACCTCGTATCCATGAAAAAATACTAAAATTAAAATCTTATAGTGATGACGACTCCGCGAAGTGGGAGTGGGATTCATTATCAGAGGGATCTTGTCATGATAAGGAAGTTGATGTAATTTATTCTTATGTATCCACATCTATGGAAGAAAAAAGGTCAAATCATGGAATGGTGGGAACTCAAATACAACCTTACATACTCATATTCTTAGAGGGCCAAAGCTCAAGGTATATACTATAAGAAAATGGATCACAATACGTTGATGAATACTTTAGCAAGGATGAACAAGACCCAATCTCTATGGATCATTTTGAGGAAGTTCATGTCTAGATCTTGATGATACAATGTATGAACTATACCATAATACCGTCAGAACCCTTACCCCAATAGACTTAAACCAAGCCAATGATCCTTTACCATTAATACATACCAGACTCATATATTGGGATCAAACTAAACCATACAAGATGGATACCTTTCACAATGACTATTATATAGTCTTATACCTTAACATGGTTGAGACAGCTTCCACCAGTAAGTACTACCATGATGCAATGACTCGGGAGAGTGTCAAGTTTCTTAGTCACAAAAAAAAAGAATAAATCAAAGACCTAGTAGTGAAAACCACCATGTGGGTGTACTAGGTCGCGAAAAACTAAAAAGAAAAGATGAATCCAAAGGTGAAAAACTCATTGAGGAATCTAAGGACGAGAAGCTTGACATGCTCCCTAAGAATTATCAGGAGAGGTCATCCATTCTAATTGATCCAACAAAAAAAGTGAACATTGGAACTGAGGAAACACCAAATATCATACACTTAGCAACATCACTATCAAAGGAGGAAAGACAACAATTAATAGATTTATTCAAAGAAAGGCAAGTCAATTTTGCATGGTCTTACATCGATATGCCAAGGTTAGATCCAAATTTAATAATTCATCACCTCAACTTTGTTCCAAGGGCTAAACCAATAAAATAAAAGTTAATAAAAATGCATCCACATATAGCATTATTGGTCAAAGAAGAATTAAAGAAACTCTTAGATGTTGGTTTCATTCGCTCTATAGCTTATGCAAAGTGGATCTCCAACATTGTGTTTGTATCAAAACTAGAAAAAGCATCAAAGTGTGTACTAATTTCAGATATCTTAATCTAGCTTGTCCAAAAGATGATTTTCCATTACCAAACATAGATAAAATAGTGAATCTAATAGCATGACATTCAATGTTCTCACTTATGGATGGATTTTATAGGTACAAATAAATTAAAATTGTACCTGAGGATCAAGATAAAAATTACTTTTACATGTGGATGGGGAAAATTTTGCTGGAATTTCATGCCTTTTAGTTTAAAAAATATCGGAGCAACTTACCAAAGAGCAATGACCACAATCTTTCATGTTATGATGTATACTTTTATGGAGGACTATGTGGATGAAATATTGGATAAAGGATACACGAGAATGGAACATCTTACTATCTTAGAAAAGATATTCACAAGGCTTGAAAAGTTTATGGTTTGATTAAATCTCAAGAAATGTGCATTTGGTGTCACATCAGGGAAACTTTTAGGCTATATTATTTCAACAAGAGGTATTGAAGTAGACCTTGCTAAATTAAAATCCATAATGGAAATGTGAAATCCAAGGAACATAAGTTAGTTAAGATCACTTTAAGAAAGAGTGCAATCCATAAGGAGATTCATATCTCAATTGGTCAAAACATGTCATTCCTTTACACAATTGTTGCACAATGATACTTCTTTCAAATGGGATACACAATGTGAGGAAGCTTTTGATTTAATAAAGAAGTGCCTTATGAATCCATCAATCTTGATGGATTGAATACCAGGGAAATCATTATTATTGTACATATCAACAACAAAAAATTCACTAGGAGCTTTGTTAGCACAACACGATAAGCAAGGAAAGGAAAGAGAATATACTAAATCAACAAAACCTTGGTCAAATATGAGCTTCATTACACATTCATTGAAAGAGATTGCCTATAAGTTCTCTCTATATCTCAAAATTTAAGACATTACATTCTCACCTATCCAATAAAATTGATAGCTAAGATTGATCCTCTAAGTATCTTCTTAGCAAAGCAGTTCTAACTGATGGATTAGCAAAATGGGTAATGATCCTAAACAAATTTGATTTTGAGTATGTGGATAGAAGAGTTATTAAAGGATGATTGATATCCGATCAAATAGTAGAAGCACCTATCTCAATTGAAAGACCAATGCAAATTGAATTTCCAGATGTAGACATCCTTATAGTTGACACACAAACTTGGAAATTATACTTTGATGGATCTTATACACAACATGGCTCAAGGGCAGGAATTTTGTTTATCACACCTCAAGGATACATTATTCCAAAGTCATACAAGCTATTATTTCCTTGCTCCAATAATATAGATGAGTATGGGGCATTAGTCATTGGAATCAAAATGGCTTTAGAATGGAGAATCACCAAACTACAAGTCTTTGGAGACTCATAGTTAGTAATCAACCAAATTAATTATGATTATCAAATAAAGTATGAGAATCTCATGCATTACAAAAGAATGGTTGATGATTTCAAAAAGTATTTTGTATTGATAACATTTGAAAAAATCCCAAGAATAAATAATAGAGCAACATATGCAATGAAAATCTTAGCCTCATTACTACAATTACCTGATCAGAACACTCAATGTGAATTCCTAGTGGAAGAGCTGGTAAAACCTGCATATGACTATCCTAAATCCCAAATCATTTGTCTATTTGTGGGACCTGAATATACCTGGTATGACCCTAACTACACATATTTGAATAATTAAATCTTACCCTTAAAACAATCCTGCAACCAAAAGTGAAACTTTATGTGACAAGCCTCCCGCTATACCTTAATTTCTGACACATTGTATCGAAGAGGTCTGGACAAAATACTACTTAGATGTATAGAGAGTGAGGAATCCAAAACTACCTTGCGATAAATTCATAAAGGTATTTGTGGTTCACATTCAAGTGGTTTAACCCTAGCTAAGAAAATCTTAAGAATTGGGTATTATTGACCGGCAATGGAAAAGGATTCAAGTCATCTTGTGAAGACATGTCAAAAGTTCCAGTTTCATGGAAACCCGATACATGTACCTGTGCAAGAATTGCACCCTCTAACAACACCATGGTCTTTCTATCAATGGGGTTTTGACTTGATAGGAATGATTTATCCTCTATCTTCCAATGAACATAAATATATCATCACAACCACAGAGTAGTTTACCAAATGGGTTGAGGTTGTTCCTCTTTCAACTGCAACTGGGAAACAAATATCCATGTTTATCTTGAATTACATCATTTGTAGATATGGTTTTCCTCATGCCATCATAACTGATAATGGAAAGCAATTCAAAAACAAGGATGTAACAGAGCCATGTGAGAAATTCCACATTATACACCATTTTTCATCAATCTACTATCCTTAAGGAAATGGGCAAGGAGAGGCCTCAAATAAAAATATTCTCTAGATCCTCAAGAAAATAGTTGATGACTCAAGAATAGATTGGCTCATTAAATTAAATCTCGCACTATGGGCTTACACAACCAATATTAGAACACCCAAGGGAGCTACACCATTTTCCTTAGTATATGGATCAAAGGCGATTTTACCATTAGAAGTGGATATACCTTCATTAAGAATCTCACTACATGGAACATTGTCAGATGAAGACTATATAGTCTCTAGATTGCAATAATTAGAGTTACTTGATGAACATAGACAACAAGCTTATGATCACCTAAAGGTTTATCAAAAACGTCTGTCAACAAGTTATAATAAGAATTTAAAGCCAAGAGAATTTCAAGTGGGTGACCTAGTTTTAAGAGAAAATCCAAAGAATCAATAGGATAGAGAAAAGAAAGGCAAGTTTGAAGCAAATTGGCTAGGTCCTTTTGTCATAGTATCCACATTTGGATCAGGGAATTATAAGTTATCCGCATGCGATGGATATCTAATTGAAGAACCTATCAATATCATCCATCTAAAGAAGTTCTATATTGTTGACGGGGATTTTTGCCCGGTCTCATCAATAGATGTAAGTTGTCACCAGGTACCGGGGTATCGACCAACTTTGCCTGTAAAGGTTGTTTGGGGAATAAATTCTTTGAGCCTTCAAGCACCTGAGTGTCGGGTCTTGATAGTGCGGGGAGCTAAGTTGGGTGTGTGACTATTTTTTTTCGGGGGGATAACTGGTTTTTGTCTCATCTTCACTGGGGATTTTGTTAATAGGTCAGGGTTTCCTGCAAGCACACATTAGTTTACCAAATAAACTTAAAAAGAAATGCCAAAGTTAGGAGTTTGTTACTTCTACTTATAGTCATACCATATATTTATAACATCAAACCTGCTCTAATGAACTACACTAAATACTGAACCCATATAGAATCGACGATTCATACAAATTCAATAGCAAGGGGAAAAGAGGTCGTTAATCTACTTAAAATACTAGGGCAGAGGACATTAGAAACATACATCACAAAAGAGCGTTAACTCAGAGATCAAAACACCAACAACATCATTACAAAAACTCTTCTTTCTTCATTAATAGGTTTCCAGTGTCACTGGCGTGTACATCAATGGCTTTAAGAGAGTGTCTAACTACTGAGAACTACTAAGAACTACTAAGCATTGAACTCTGCAACTACAAGAAATGAAATGTTGAATGCTAATAGTATTGGACTGGAAAATCATTAATTTTGTAGACCCTTAAAATGAGGTCAGACTTGTTATTTATACACATACTTTCCCTAAAGTTTACCCTAATCTAACTGTACACTCAACATTAAAATACAATATCCAGTGGCCGATACTACCTACACAACTTACAATCACCTCGAAAATGAAAGGAAATTAAGTGTGCAGAAAATAGTTCCCTACGCTAAACTCCTGAGGAGAGGATCGTGCAAATTCAGATTTAACCCTTATCAATTACAAAATGATACAATTAACTTAGATGTTGCTGCAATAACATGTATACATAGAAAAATGTGAATGACACAATGATTTACCCTGGGGAAAACCTTTTGGTAAAAAACCCCAACACTCCAAAACTTGCACAATGTATTAATCAAAACTATTGTTGTTTACAATACACTTGCAATGCAAGTTCTTTCAGGAGATAATCAACACTTGAAGACAAATCTAGTAGCATAACAACAATCCAACAATACACTAACTTCTCACTCAATGATTTGCAACCCAAACTCGCTTATATCATGCACTTCCATTTTTAGGGAAACTTCCAAAGACAACCATATTAGGGTACCCTACACATTGTAGAAGAGTGTACAGTACTCAACATGATCAGTTGCCACATGTCTTGCATGTCTTCACCCATCATCGAATCTTTCACAATTAACTCTTACAAATATTAATGACCGTCATAGGAATCCTTCATAACCGTTTTAGTCATGATTACCTTACACATTGTCCAAAGTGCCAACATTTGGAAAATAACCTCTACCATAGAAAGGGATGCCTAGATACACCTAGACCAAGTTTGATCATCCTTGTCATCTTCCAAGTGGAGTGAAAACACAACTTGTCCACTCAACTAAATGACAGAATGTATATCAAACTTAAATACATTATTTGCAAGCAATTAATTACAAAACAAATAATATAAAATGTAGGGAAATATACAAGGTTGAGACACCTTATTCCTAACATTCTCCCACTTGTCGAACACCTTGTAAGAGCCAAAGGAAATAACAGGATTTAACTGCTGTAGGACGAGAGGCCCATAGACTCTGAACAACATTTGAACTTCTTTGTACCCACAAGTTTTGTCAATGCATCCGCAATATTCTTTACTGTATCTACCTTCTCCAAACTTACCTTTCCATCCTCTACCATATCTCTCACAAAGTAAAATGACACATCAATGTGCTTCGTTCTGGCATGGAAAGTTGGATTCTTTGCAAGGAAAATAACACTCTGATTGTCGCAACAAATTGTAATCTATCCTGCATCAACACCAACATCTGAACACATTCTCCTAAGCCAAATGAATTCCTTACAAGCATGAGTAGCTGCCATGTACTCTACTTTTGTCATGGACAAAGTGACCACAGGTTATCGCTTACTCATCCAACTGATGGCACCACCAAACATAGTGAACACATAGGCACTGGTGGATCTCCTGCTGTCAATGTCACCTGCCCAATCTGAATCCACAAACCCATGAATACAAACTGAATGCGGA
>MU225145.1:516131-534168 GCA_018584345.1 Thuja plicata | reverse complement strand
TTATTTAAACAATGAAATTGCTTTTTAATAATTAGGGGACTATAGCCATTTTAATTAAATTAAATGGGCTAGGGGAATGGGTTAATTGCAAGTGATTTCTTTGATTTAGAGATTTATTTAACTCCTTTATAATTAAATACTATAGCCATGTTTGATTTTGATTTGATCTGATTGGTCGATATTGATTTGAATTGTATGGCTATAATAGTTAATATAAATCAGTGATAAAAATCACCTAGGACATTAAATTGATTAAAAGAAATATGCCAAGCAGTAACAGGGTCGTTTGGACATAAATCGAGGGTATGATCACACTTAGGGCAAATAGGGTCCATAGTTGCGACAGACCAAATTCAGGTGGTTACAGATACCTGAGTACTACTTCAAGGGTTCGGAGACATACATGGAGATGACACTTGGTCAGAGGTATGTAGATCTTCTGACTACACGACAGTGGATGTCCTGGATGGGGATGATAACGATGTAGCCACGGTTGTGGCGGGTGGCCTTATACTTGGCTGGTTTGATAGGATGTCGATCGATGCCTGATCATGTAGGCAAGGGATTTCCTATTGGATGGAGACTAGTACTGCTGGGGATACACTATTCTCAGGCAACTCTATTATGATTTACACATGTGCGCCTACCGAAAGGGTAGGGAACTAGGGCCAGGATGCACGCTTTTTCTTGTATGGGCATGGGAGCACATTATGGTCATACGATCGATCAGGACCTGAGAGACGAGAGCAGCTTATGAGAAATTTGTATGTAGGTACCAACCACCCATTAGTTATGAGGCCACAGATTCAGTTGGTTACTAGCGACAGAGATTCGATGAGATGGGGGAGATATAGTGGGCTCCCTATGCGGGGTGCGAGGTCTGGGGACATGAGATCCCACAACAGGATGAATATGTAGAGGATGAGTTTTATGACTCGTATTATATGAGATTTGTTCAGACTGACTGCTGGTTGATTGGGAGGACAACATATATGATCTCCAGCTAGATGCTGTCTAGGGTACAAAGATAGATGGGACAGGTCCACGAGGCAGTTCTAGATGGGTTCCCACATCCACTAGTGACCCGAGAGGTGGGTAGCATCTGTGGGATGGAAGTAGATCCCCGCATAGCACAAGCATCTTTTACGGGGATGATAGAGGTCCCATGGATCAGGGCACAGGAGTCTCTACAAGATGCAGGCGTAGTCCCAACATACCCTCAGTGTTGGGCAGCATACATACCGATCAGGTTGACAGTGCCAAAGATAGTGCAGGAGGATGAGAAGCCAGGAGACAGAGGGGATGGAGGAGGCCATGATGGTGATGGGGATGATGATGAGGATAGAGGAGGGGCTAGGGGGAGGAGAGTCTGGCCCAGGGTGGTAGCATAGAGATGGAGAGGATAGGTGGAGATACCAACAGGGAGGCAGCCTCCCATAGTCCCAGGTGCACAGGTACAGGACCAGGGACAGGATCAGATACCTTAGGGGCCACCAAATCAGCCACATGGACCATAGGGATAGGGGCCATAGGTACAGGGACCACCAGCTGGGCACATATCCCAGGAGGTGTATGACATAGTGGTAACTGAGAGGGACAGTCTTTGGATTGAACTGGGCAGGGTACAGTGCTTGCTAGCGACATCTCAGGCGACTGAGGTGAGTGTGCAAGCAGAGATCTAGAGGCTACAAGGATTACTAGCTACAACACAGGCTACCTCTAACAACTTGTAGACAAAGCTAGCTAGGATACAAGGAGAGCTAGCAGCGGAGGTTGCTCAGGGAGATAGTGCGCAGAGAGCACTAGATTTATTACAAGCTCAGGTTGACAATAAAGAGTTTGTGATTATTAAGGAGCATGGGGATGCAGAGGAGCTGGCAGCGATGTCAACATAGATAGCAGCTCTAACAGCAGAGTGAGACCTAGCACGGAGACATGTAGAGGATTATAGTGCAGATCGAGATATAGCTCATTAGGTAGGTAGGGCTGCAGGTGTGGGACAAATGATGGTAGATGCTATGGCAGCGCAGAGAGAGGCTAGTCGGAGAGGTCGAGAGGCTGCATATTATATGGCACTCTACTATAGCGTAGGGCCAGAGGAGTTATGATAACCTACATACTCAGAGAGAGCACAGACCAAGAGCACATGGAGGGGCTCGCAGGGATCGGTGGGGTTACCACCGCATCTAGGTAGTGGTGTAGGACCATCGCAACCGCCACCATGATTCATATCAGACCATTTTTGATACACATTTTTGTATGATTTATGGGATACATTATGTATGACTTAGACATTTTGAGATATATACATGGACTTTATGGATGATTTGGACCTTATGAACTTTATTTATGATGCTATATGATGTGATGTTTATGCAAGATGTATGGATGCATTATAATTTTATATTACATATTTTATATGATGTTTATAACTGACATGTAGGATGAGATGAATGTATATGAATATGCTGACGTATTTGTGATGCAGGGATGGGATGCACAGATATATATATATGTTAGATGCGATGTGTTAATGTTTATAGATGGATATATTTTGACATGTATTGATGTAATGTGATGATTAATAAATATAAATGCATATATGATTGGTGAAATGTGTAATGAATCGTGAATGAATCCTAAAATGATGTTAAGAACTTAACAATGCAACTAAATAATAAATGGATAATGAAATGCAACTATAATATGATGAATGGAAATGAATGAAATGCAACTATATGCAACTATAATATGTTATGGAACTAAATGTAAGCTTAATGAGCAATGATTAATGAATGAAGTAACAATACAACTGTAATGAATAATGATTAATGAATGAACTTAATGAATAAAAGTAACCTAATGAATGAATGCAATATGAGACATATGGGGACATGTTTTTTTTGTGTGTGTGTCAAATAGGTCTAATAAAATCACTTAGGTGACCGGATAGGGGGAATAAATAGAAGCCTTTGCCAAGAGCAAAATCAAAGTGCAATATGACCTAACTATAAGACAATCTTAGCTACATGATGATAGTGGGATTGATACCATGTTAATGTTGGAGAGCACACCCTAGTTTGATATTGCAAAAGAAGTTATGCACCATGTGCTAGAAAACACAAGTAACATGGTTCCTTTGCATGGACTAGACTCTCAGACAAATAAGTTGTTAGGAACAAGAATGCAAGATATCAGGTATGATGAGATCTATGAAATGTTACTCATGAGGAGACGCAATACATCCAGATCTTTTTAGGGATTTGAGATGCATGAATCCTGCCCTGAGTGAGGCATACATAGTCATAACTAAATATCAAAACATAAATGCACTAACAATCTATGACAAGAAGATCATACTCACCATAACGAACCAAGATATAAAAGATCAAGGCTGTCGCGATAAGGACATAGTAAAACACAAGATAAAATCAACAAAAAGGCATCCTAACCAAGTGGTCATTCAGTCCAAAAGTTCTTGCTATGAACAATTTTGATGTGAGGATTGATAGAACAGCCGACACTGGAAGGATGCATCATGATGGGCCAAAGATTGATGGATAAAAATGAGAATTCGCTAGCAATTTCTTGTGAATAGAATGATCATTAGGAAAGTCGATCTATCTGCTGATTTGTTGGAAATGTTTGCGATCACTGTGTCTAGAACAAAGCTCAGTATTGATATGGTAAGCTCAGTCGTGCATGAATTTTTATTGCGGAGGTGGAAAATGGTTAAGGAACTACCTACACAGATATGGGTAGTGACTTTTATTATGGAAGGCGATGTAGGCTTCTTGGAAAAAATGTGGAAAAAAATGGTGGATCTGACTACAGATGGCGACTGAAATAGGTTTTCACCATGGTACTTATCCATTGTGCCACCAAAGTGGTTTTCACAGATGGACAGATTTATTTCTCTTTCTCTTTTTGATTTTTTGATATCTTTTCAAGCTTTTGTATTTTTTATGCTTTTGCTTGCTTTTTGAATGTTTTTGGATTTTCTGCTTTTCTAATTTTTTGGGGATTTTTGAAAATTTCTATTGTACAACAGACTGGTGACGGATCAAGCATAGAAGATCTTGAGATGTAAAATATTTATAGGATCAGGGATAGGATCTCCCTCTGGTGATGCAATCTGATAAGCACCAGAGCCATACTTTGCTGTGACGATGAAGGGCCCCAACCAATTAGGTTCAAACTTTCCTTTCTTTTCACGGTTCTAAAGGTTCTTCATATTGTGCTGTAGGACAAGATCACCAACCTCAAACTGACGAGGCTTGATCCTTTTGTTAAACTAAAGGCGAAGGAAATTTTGATACACACGGAGGTGGTCTAGGGCATTGAGGCATCTCTCATCAAGGATTTCTAGCTCTTGCAAGCGGGAAACTCTATATTCTTCTTCGGACAACAGATTCTTGAGAGAAATTCTGAGGGAAAGGAGCTCAATTTCAATGTGTAGAATAGCCTCAGTACCGTAAACAAGGGAAAAGGGGATGGATCTAGTGGGGGTTAAAATGGAGGTGCAGTAGGACCAAAGGGCAGGATTGAGGTGAAGGTGCCAATCGCGGCCAGCTTCATCGACTGTTTTCTTGAGGATTCTGAGGATGGTTTTATTCGTAGCCTCAGCTTGACCATTGCTTTATGAAAAGTACTTGGAAGAGGTATGGTGGGTAATGTTGAATTTCCTACATAGCTCTGTGCCATCCTTATTTTTGAAAGGCCCTCCATTATTAGTAACAATGTCCTAAGGAATGCCATAGAGACAGATAAGATAGTTCAAAATTAACTTCGAAATCTATTTTCCAGTAGTGTAGGTGAGAGGAACAACTTCGAACCACTTGGTAAAGTACTTAGTAGTAGCTAGGATGTATTTATGGCCATTGGAAGAATTAGGGAAAATTTGGCCAACGAGGTCAAGACCCCAGCGTGAAAAAGGCCAAGGGGTGATGGTGGGCTGAAGGGATTGGGAGGGAGCATGTATCAAATCATCATGCTACTGACAAGGCACACACTTCTTCACATAGTTGTAGGCATATTGTTCCATAGTAGGCTAGTAATATCCAGTGCGTAACAACTTCTTGGCAAAAGTAAGTCCACTAGAGTGAGCCCCGCAGATTCCTCGATGTACCTCCTCCAAGGATGTTTGTGCTTCATCAAAATTTGGACACCTTAAAAGAGTTCCATCGAAATGCTTTCGGAAAAGGGTATCACCAAGGATTGTGTATCGGGAAGTGCGACGAATGAATTTTTTTCGTTGGTTGGTGGTTAAAGTAAGTGGGGTATGTCCATCGTGAAGGTAGGAATAGATTTCTTGGTATCATGGGGAGTTGGGATCAACAATTTCACACACCATTTTGGAATTTGGTTTGTCATAGGCAGGGACCGTAAGATTCTCAACAAGAAACTCACATCGTGTGCTGTGTTTTGGCATGGTGATCAAGGACCCAATTATTTCCATGGCGTCTGCTACTTTGTTGTTTGTGCGAGGGATCTGTTGGAAGATTAGCCCAATGAAATGTGTTTTGAGATCTTCAACTATACAGTGGTAGGGAAGCAACTTGTTATCCTTTGTTTGATATTCATCCATAACATATTTGATAACCAATTGTGAATCACCAAGCACCAATAAATTGAGAATCTTCCATTGTATGGCTTGCCGGAGTCCAAGTAAAAGGGCTTCATATTCTGCAAATTTGTTGGTACAAGGAAATTATAATTTATAAGATTTAGGGATAAGATCTCCTTTTGGTTTAACAAACAAGATTCCTACCCCTGATCCTTTCTGAATGAAGGATCCATCAAAATAAAGCTTCCATGGTGTACTCGGGGCAAGATTAAGGACTGATTCATCTAGAAAATCTGTGATCAAAGGATGTTTACCATCAATAGGTGATTCAACTAACTGATCTATAATTACTTGTCCTTTGATAGTTTTGCTATCCACATAAACAATGTCAAACTCACTAAGGATCATGACCCATTTCGCTGTACGACCAGTAAGAGGAGCACGTGCCAGGAGATATTTGAGTGGATCAATTTTGGCAACAAGATGAATCTTATGATTAAGCATATAATGTCACAGTTTCTATGTACAGGAAACAATAACCAAACATGCCTTCTCAATTAGGGAATAATTCAACTCATAGCCAATAAGGGTCCTACTAAGATAGTAAATTGCTCTCTCTTTGTTGGTATCATCTAATTGTGCGAGGAGGGCTCCCAACGTGACCTCTATAGCAGATATGTACAAAATTAGAGGATGATCGGCAATAGGTGGCACCAACACAGGTGGATTAGCCAGATAGCCTTTTATTTTCTCAAATGCATTTTGACATAAGCAATCCCACTGAAACTTGATATTCTTGTGTAGGAGATGAGAGAACGGATGCACCTTATTTGCCAGTTGTGACTTGAATCTTTTGATTGATTGCAGTTTTCCTTGTAAACTACATAATTGCTTCAAGGTTTTGGGTGGTGGAATCTCTAGGATAGCTTTCACTTTCTTTGGATCAAATTCTATTCCATGCGATGACACAATGTATCCCAATAGCTTACCAGACTGTACTCCAAAAACACACTTCTTAGGATTCAGCCTAAGCTTATACTTCTCTAATCACTAAAAAATGGTAGTAAGAATAGGAATATGTGATTCCCTTGTCTTAGATTTTCCTAAAAGATCATCCGCATAATCTTCCATGATGACATGTAAAAGGTCATGAAAGATGGTAGGCATTGCCTATTGATAAGTAGCTCCGACATTTTTAAGGCCAAAAGGCATCACCTGATAACAGAAGGTGCCCCAAGGCATTGTGAATGTAGTTTTGCACTGGTCCTCTGGTGCTATCCTGATCTGATTGTAACCTAAGAAGCCATCCATAAGTGACAACATTTCGTGTCCTGCAGTTAAATCCACTATAATGTCAATATTTGGGAGTGGAAAATCATCCTTGGGACATGCAAGGTTTAGATCTCTGAAATCAGTGCAAATGTGAATGCCCCCAATAGGTTTTCCTACTGGTACAATATTGGAAACCCATTCGGGATAATCAATTGGTTTGATTACTTCAGCATCCAACATTTTTTGAAGCTCTACTTTGACTACCAGTGTGACTTGCGGATGCATTTTGTGAAGTTTCTACTTAACAGGTTTTACACTTGGGTCTACAACAAGACGATGCATGACAAGCTCTGTATCTAGCATGAGAATGTCCTTGTAAGTCTAGGAAAAAATGATTTTATGTTTATGCAAGAAGGCTGTCATGCCTTTCTTTTCCTGATCACTAAGAGAAACTGCAATGTAGGTGATGTGTGGATCTGTTTCTATGCCTGGATTGATTGGAATGGTGTCTTTGATAATCATAGAGGACACTTCTAGTTCTGAGGATATAAATGGAAAGTTAGCCTCTCCCTCCTCTAGCACCTCAGAAAGGTTTTCACTAGAGGGAGCGTCCTTTATTTTATCTTTTTCTTCATCCAAAGGTGCCTACGAGAGGTTTTCACTAGAGGATGTATTTTCATTTTTTTGATTTTTATCTTTTTCATTTTTATGAATAAGAGAGTTGAATTGGCTACCAAAGTAGGTTTGTTCACTGTAGTGGATCTAATTTTCATACTCTCAGAGGTTCTTAAGTCCAAAGAGGGCTAAAACTACCTCATCTGAATCACAAACGTCCAAAGCTGGTGATGAGTCTTGCTAATCCCAGTCAATTAATTCAGGGTTTGTGAGGGGTAGACGAGGGGATGAAAGGTTAGATTGGGTGATAGTGAAGACATGTTGATTTTTGTTTAAGTCATCTTCAACATAGTGGAAAGGAATTTTGAAGAACTTTTCCCTAGTGTCTGAATCTGAGGCAGCTAGACAATAATCCTTAGCAAAGTTAGTCTTGGTCTCTACAGAACCCAAACCATGTCCTTTAGGATAGCCATTGGTTGTTATGATCTTCTTCTTACCTATTTCATTATCTCCAAGGCTAGTACCATGATATCCCATTCTTTTGACAATGGGAGTACCCTTAGGATACTTTCCTTTGGGGAAAATTACAGGTCATTCTTCTTCATCACTATAGAGCCAATCAAGGACATTTTATTCCATGTGTTCATCTGATAGGGACCCCCAATGTTCAAAAATAGTTGATTTGTAGTGCATAAGCACTTTGTCTTTAGAGGGGGGTAATGGTGATGGTCTTCCATAAGACTTTGGAGACAAAGGGAGTTGCCTAATACATAGAGAACTTTCAAATTTATACCCTCCCATGCCTTGATCTGTAAAAGTGACCTTTGCTTTAGATGAGGAGGGTTTGTCTTCAATAAAATTGTCTTTAGTAACTTTTTCCTTTCCTTTGGATTGCTCAGCTAGTGTTTCTGATGTCTTTTCTGGAACTGGTGGAGTGTTTGAAACAGGTGTTTCTTGATTAGAATATCGACCAAACTCATTCAATGGACAATAGTTAGATTGTTTACATTCCAGTCTCTTGCAGTATTGAAAGGGCTCAGGATCTCTAGGAATTGTAATTTCTCTACTATGATGTGGGAATTTTACACATTGATGATAAGTAGAGGGTACAACTTTGATAGCGTGTATCCATGGTCATCCCAGCAAGATATTATAAAGTAGATCTAGATCCAGCACATAGCAAACAGTTTCAATCAAATTCGGGCCCACTTGTAAGGGTAGTGTGATCAGACCCTTGATTTCTTTCTTACAATCATCATAGGCCTTTATTATGATTCATTTGTCTGCATCAATGAGGTCCTCAGAAAGACCGATATTATGAATCATCTTCAATGTGCACAAATTCAAGCCAAATCCACCATCTATAAGGATTCATTTTATTCTTGTGGATTAGATTTTGCCTTCTATATGGAGGGATTTATTATGATGTGGGTCAGGACCACAGAAGTCCTTATCGGTGAAGACAAGGTGTTCTTGTGTTGCTAAGTTTCTTATCATAGCTTGGAATTATGCAGCATTGATGTTCTCAGGGACACGAGATTCATTTAGAGCTTTATCAAGGATTTCTCTGTGAATTGGCGAGGTTGTCAGGAGCTCTAGAATGGATATCTATGCAGGTGTCTTCCCTAACTGAGCCAACAGGTCATAGTGTGAGGTAGGATGAGCAGCAGTAGATGGTGCAGCTGGTGGATTTGCAAATGTAGAAGGTTTATCAGCAGCTTGGATAGTGACTCTGGGTCTACATGTAGTAGCATTACAATCAACAGCTTTGAGGATTATGGTGTTAACATGCGTGTCAGTTTCTTTAATGTGGCCATAAAGAGAGTCAAACCCAAAGATATCATTTTCATTTAGACTCCCACACATTCAATCATGGCCTGTGACAGTATTGGTAGAATAGTCATACGGGATCACGTTTGATGCATTTTTTTGATTATGAGGTGGGAAGGGCTGATTGTAGACTTTGAGTTTCACATTAGATGAGGATGCATTCTGAACTTCAACTTCAATTTTCCCATCCTTAATGAGATCTTTCACAAAGTGTCTAAGCTTCATGCATTTCTTGGTATCATGCCCCTTGATGCGATGATAATCACAATATTCATTATCTCGATACCAAACAGGTTTAGGTTGATTCTCATCAAAAGGTCGAGTATTTGGATAGATTATCATTCCTTGATCCACAAGTTGTTTAAAGATCACATCTAGAGGTTCTGCCAATGCAGTGAATTATCATTGTTGTCGATTGTCATTATTGTTGTTCTTGTTATTGTTGTTGTAATTGTTGCGAGGAAACAAGAATGATTGATTGTGCGGTTGTTGATTGTTATTCTGACTGTGATTCTGATTATTCTGATTCTGATTTTGATTTTGATTGTTGTTGCAATTCTGATTTTTATTGTTGGATGCTTGAACATTTTGGACATGCTTGGCATCAGTCACTCTATCATTGACAACTCCTTTGTTCTTACTCCAGAATTTCAGTTTATCATTGTTGGAAGGAGTATAATGTTTGATGCTACCTCTTTGCAAGAGGCCATCTTTAATGTCTTTTCCCTTCTTGACAAGGGATTTAAAGGTGTTAGGTGAAGCCATTTTCATTTGGAAAGACATCTCAGAGATTAAATTCTTTGTGAAGATGTTCTGATTAAGTAAAAATAGGTTTTACAAGGACCCAAAACCTTTACAAAGTAAAAAGTTTAGTAGGTTTTACAAGGACCTGAAACCTAAAGAGTTAAAACAAATGTTCAACAAAGAGCAAAAAATAGCTGTGCCTGAGCACGTAAAAAGGAAAGGAAACATGAAAACAAGCAACTAAACCAAAAGAAGTCCCATAGAAGCAACATTAAAAATAGGGATAGCAAAAACCCCCAAAGGGACAGAAAACAAGACAGCTACATTCTGTGCACCAGCTCCTCCGCTTCGATGATCATAATCTGCATATTGTTGACCGAACTCTTGAGCTCCGTAGTGTCTTTGTCCTCCTTATGAAGATGTTAATTAAGTGACTATCAGGTATTTTCCATGGCATGCAATTTGCGATATGTCTCCATCATGGTAAGAAACTAGAAAAAGTTTCTCTAGTCTTTTGTTTAGTATTGTACAAATTGTTGAGTGTTGCTTGATGTTCAATGCTATACAAATATTATCCAACAAACTTCTCTGCAAGATCAAAGAAAGTAGAGATTGACCCATAAGGGAGGGCCATGAACTATTCTAAAGCTGCGCCTCCAAGACTCCTAGTGAAGAGTCTTTTTAAGTAATTCTAATTATAGGAAACTGCTTGACATGCAATATAAAACTCTTTGAGATGTTGTAGAGGACATGTTTCACCTTTGTATTTCTCAAATTTAGGCATCTCAAAGTTTGGTGGGAATGGTTGCATGGTGATGGACTTGTCAAATGGATAGGGACAAATTTCTTCAAAAGAAAACTCCTTCTTGCCCCCATTTTGTAAGCCTTGTACAATGCTTTTGAGCTCATTGAATTTTTGAGTGAAATCTGGAGTATTTCAGGGAATAAACGGCGGTCGATAACCTCCACCTCCTCCAAATGGTGCAACTAAAAACCCTGTGGAGGTCATACCAATAGTGGGAGGAGGTATATATTGATAGGCATGAGATGCATTGGTTGCAGATGTCTTCATTCCTATTGTTTGAAATAGAGATGTAGGCAAGGGCACAAAAATCTTCCCTATGTTGTTGACATTAGCACTTTCTCCTTGAGTTGTCATCATTTGAGTGCTGTTATGTGTAGTATTGTTTGGCAAAGTGCTTATGATTTGTTGAATTTGTTCTGGTGTTAATTGAGGTATTGATGCGGTTGTTGACACAGGTGTTGATGTTGGTACTAATGTGGAAGGTTTGCTAACAGTTCCTTTACCGGTGTCACATGATGATGTATCATTGGAAGTAGAAGCCATGGCTGCAGTAGTGGCAACGGTGGCTTTGGTGATATTTCAAGTAAGGAGTGTTTCATCAAAGTCAGCAGGCACCGTGACACCATTATGAACAAGATTCAAGAATATTTTAGCACCGTTGTGCATAATGGCCTTCTCAACCATTTCTAAGTTGTATGGATCACTAAGGAATTCCATCACTTGGGTGGGTCTTTCCTCTTGGTCCACTAGTTCAATTTCTTCAGGAACTTCCTCAGCTTGTACTCCAGTTCCTTGAAATTATTGAGTGGCAAAAGGATTCTCCTCACGGGTAATAGTGTTGAATGTTGCTCACCTCATGTTTCTAGCTTGGGATCGAGTGACTACCATACAATGGTGGATTTAGAAGAATGTAAGACAAGAAGGTGTAAGAAATGAAATCGAGCAAAGATCTTGATTCTAGATTTGTTTGGACTGATTAATGCTTGATTGATTGATTGGATTGAGGATTGATTGATTGATTTAAAGGTTTTTAGAACAAAACCTAAGCATGAAAAAACCTTGTGATGATACAAACATAAAAGGATTTAAAGAAACACCTGTTCTACTTGAAGATGGACTTGTGATCTCAAGCAAAATGGGACATCACTAATGGATTTAAATTAATTGAGACATACTGATGGTCTACAAGAAATGTTGTGTCTGTTTGAGGATGAAGGTTTTCAATACTTTGATTAAGGTCTTTCAACCTAAAAGGATTGATTTGACTTGACGATTTGATCTAAATGCTCTAAGAGAAGGAAGAGTGATGATAGAAGAATGGAAGAATTGATCCTAGTTGTATTGTTCAATGGAGACGAAAGCACTATTGATAGAATATTTAGCCATGAAGTTGTAGACCTTGTTGTTGTAAAGGATTTTATCAATTTTCTCACGATTCTCAATCTCTTGTTTGATAGACGTGGTAATATGTTGATATTACTTAGATTTGCGAGTGGTTTCCTTCTGCTCTTTATAAACTGGAGGTGTCAGAAGCTTAACCTTCTTATGTTTCTTGAAACTGGTCATGTCATATGAAAAATTAGATTTTGGCTGAATGACTGAACGATCTATGACAAATGGTTTTGGGGTCCTACAAAAGGTCAAATTTTGGATGTCTCAATAGATTTGGAAGCTCATTGTTTTCAAGTAGAGACGTCGATCTCAGATGCAGCCGGTGATTTGCACAGGTGGTGATCTATGCAGATGGTAATCTGTGCAGACGGTGGATCTAGAGTGGAGACGACCGACTGTTGCTAAGATAGTCTGTTGAAATTCTGGGCAAATTTTGATCTTTAGTCTAATTTTGGACAAGTTTGTTTGATGGCAAGAACTGATTTCAGCACATTCAAACCAGAAAAATAACAGACACACATCTCAAAACAATCCAACAAGGGACAAAATAACCTTAAGGGATACAAGAAAATGTGACATTGGGAAACTTTGATTCAAATGGAAAGATCTCGTTTGTGTATGTTCGAGTGACTCTTTCAAGCCACTTATGTTTTTACTTGGTCTATCACAACAAAGATAGTTCAAACAGTAGATACCCTAGGAAATTGGCTTCATATGAAATATTATAGGCCCATTGCTTGGTCATCCTTCAGCTCACACAACAGTGTCACCCTCGGAAGGGCGCCTATGTTTTTGCCTTTTGCTAGGTATTATTGTCGTGCTACGAAGATCTCTTTCGCAACATAATACCCTGGGACACATATAATGGGAATCTTGGGGGGAGAATATTCCCTCCACTTGCACTATAATAAGTCACCATTCAGAGGTGAATCAGGTAGGCTACTAAGTTACAGTTGCTAGTAAGATTTTGTGGCATCCCCGCAATCGGTTTGTACGACATGAGACACTTAAGTCTCTAGTTCAACCATGCCAATATGCTGAGGATATTCACTTAGTATAGACTACCGTTGAATACGACTCGTGTGAACTTGAAGGGATAAAGAGGACCTTTGGGTTGCACTTTATTTTTATACCGACCGAAGGGATTATCGGTTTGAGGTCTTCCTCTAAACGAGAAGCACACCCTCTAGACATGCCTCTCTAGAAGCTTGATTAAGCTAAGCTTTCTCTTCACCTAAGATCCACGAAGGCAAGGAGAGAGGATACATCTATAACTTAATCATAGCATCACTTATATTAAGGGATTTTAATCTACTGACAAATAGCTCGAAAGAAGCATTGAAAAATGCTTCTTCAAACACACCAGGAAGAATTCATTCCAAATTGAACTTAATTAGAGAAACTATGTGTTTTCTATCTAAGCAAAATACACAATAGTATGGTTAATCATACAGGTTCAATTTGTTTCCCACACAACAAAAAGAAAGTTTGGAAAAATGTGTTTATTTTTCCTTACTTCATTCAAGATATGTGAAGTTCATTCCCTTAAGTCATTCAAGATTGGATGTGGTAAATTTAATTTTAAGCAACATTCATTCAAAAGAATAATGTTTAGACATACAAGTTCATTTCCCAAAATTTGTTAGAAATCAAAGGAAACCTACGTGAAAACTGTTAGTAGTCTTGAAGTTTCAGATATGAAACGATGCAAAAAATCATTAAAACCCAGGAAAAATGCACAGATGGCCAAGTATCGCAGACAATGATCTGTGGAAACAACGAATCACCTGCACAGACGACCAAATAAATACAGTTAGTTTTTATTGTAAAATAGACTTAGAGTGCATAAATATTCAAATTTTTATCAGTTCTAACAACATTTAACCCTTTAAAAACATTACTCTATCAAAAACTCGAGAGTTAAAAACTTGAATTCTGATAAAAAAATTGGTTTAAAATAGGTTACTAAAGATCTATTTTACAATAGGCGGAGACGGTGATTTATAGACGCAGACGACCGAGAAGCGCAGACGGTCGAGAAGTACAGACGGTGATCTGCGGAGACGACGACTCTATAGCGGAGACGGGTCTGCGTGAAAATTTCCAGAACCGTAGAAAATCTACAAAAAATATTAGAAAATTAGGGACGTGGGTCCCACCGAGTGTGCCAAAATGTATATGTTGCAATCTAACCTATTGGGAGCACGCCCAGACATGCAAACATTAGAGGTATAAATCAATCAACTACACTAACATGTCTAAAAGCATACTACAAAAATAAGAGACTCCATCATAACCTCCGATGAGCTGAACAAGGGCACCCAATGCCTTGTTGATTTGCTCTTAGAGAATTTTGTGGGTGTGCTCTCCCAACACAATATACTAATCCCACTTGATGATTAAAGATGCAAGCTAAATGACTAAAATGAGTGAGGAACTCAAGAAACAAGTATTGAGAACTTGTCTCAAGCTCTCACCATGATTGCGAATGCAAGACTACACTATGATGAAGATTCAATAACTAAACTAGGATGATATGCAAGATCTAAGCTAAGATTCATTCCATTATAGACCTAAGATGTGATATCTAGATTCAAAATGAAACAAGCATGAACTAAGAACTAATATTACTATGAAAAATGCTAAATTGCTCTAGAACTAAACTAGCATGATAACAATGCATAAAAAAGAGATGATTTGCTCTTGACAATAACCTCTATTTATAGATTTTTTGGAGGAGAGAGAGGGCTTGGATGAAGTGGAGCTCATGTGGCATCCACATAGGTGCCACATGAGGGACACATAAGCCATGCAAGAGGCCCACTTTCCTCACACATGTGTGAGCAACTTTTGATGTGATGGGTCAAAGTGTACTTAAAGTACACATGTGAAGGATCTTGTAAGAGGTGTAAGAGATTTGGGCCAATAGAAAACTTTTAGAAAGTGTAAGAAGGTGTCATCATGGGTGTAAGAAACCTTGCTGGCACCAAATAAGGATTATTTAGAAAATGTGATTTTTGGAAATTTGCTCACACATGTGTGAGCAAATAATTATGACTAATATGTGTAGGAATCAAGAAATTAGCCTAATTAACCTTAGTTAATTAGTGAATAGGTCTATTTGGTGAGAGTGATGTGAGGTAGGGTAGGATCTAGGTTCAAATTAGCTTAATCTAAATTTCAAATTTAGATTAATTTGGTTTAGTAGAATTTAATTCATGTGGAGGAATAAATAAATTAGAATTTATTTAAAGGGGATTAATGAAGGGGAATGTATTTAAATAAAATTTAATACATCAAAGGGGGTAGTATTTAAATTAAATTTAAATACTAAAAAAAGTGAATTACATTTAATTAAATAAAATAGAAGAACATAACAAATATAATTAATTAATTAAAATTAATTATAATGCTAAGGGAATATTAATTAAATTAATATAAGGACAATTTTAGACGTCTACAATGATCATTATCAACTTTGAAATAAACACAATGATTTGATTTCGATCTCAGAAAACCAATTGACAACACAAAGGCATCAAATTTAAGGTACCACATCCTAGGAGATTGTTTCAAACCATATAGAGACTTCTTTAATCTACAAACCAAAGGCTCTTTACCTTTCCAAATATAGTGCTCAGGCTGTGACATATAGATCTCTTCCTCCAAATAACCATGAAGGAAAGCAGTCTTCACATCCATTCATTCTACCTCTAAATCATATGATGTTGCTAGAGATAACATAAATCTAATGGATGTAAGCTTTGCAAAAGGAGATAATATTTCACCATAATCAATTCCCTCCACCTATGAATACCCCTTTGCAACCAATTTGGCCTTGTACCTCTCAACACTGCCATCTGCACATAATTTCTTCTTAAACACCCATTTGCTTCCAACATGTTTCCATCCTTTAGGAAAAGGTACTAGGTCCCAAGTTTTGTTCTTCTCCAATGAAGCCATCTCACCATCCATGGCCTTAATCTAGGAACCTACATATTACATACCCATAGCCTCTTTCACAAATCTAGGATCATCAGTGTTTGTAATCAAGGCATAAACACAACTGGAATCTAACATAGAAAATCCAAACCTCTCTGGTTGATTTCTTTCTCTCATGGATCTCCTCAAGGGCTGAGGTTGAGGTTTTTCTACCTCTTCTTCTAAATTTTCAGAGCTGATACAACTCTCCTCATCATTAGATCCATCATGGTTTCTCTGTTCAATCTTCTCAGGGGTAAGAGGCAACTGAACAACATCTTCTTTCATTTCTTTTTCACCTGGCTGTACCACAATAGGAGAAAGTGTTAGCTCTCTAAAAATAACATTTCTTCTATATAACACCTTACCAATCATAGGATCCCAAAGCTTGTATCCTTTCACACCAACACTATAGCCGATGAAGATACATTTTACAACCTTTCTTTCCAACTTAGATCTTCTCTCCTTAGGCACATGTGCATAAGCTTCACAACCAAAAACACAAAGATGTTTAACTGAAGGCTTCTTACCAGACCACACCTCCATGGGTGTCTTACCAACAAGATCTGATGTAGGAGATCTGTTAACCATATAGCAAGCAGTGACCACAGCTTCAACCCAAAACCTTTGTCCGAGGCCAGCTCCACTAAGCATACTCCTAGCCTTCTCCATCAGTGTCCTATTCATTCTTTCTGCAACTCCATTTTTATATTGGGTATAAGGAGTTGTCTTATGCCTCTCGATCCCATGTTCTTTACAGAACTGTTCAAACTCTGCTGAACAAAACTCACCACTATTGTCAGTTCTCACACACTTAATTCTTTTATCAGTCTGATTCTCTATGAGAGCTTTAAATTCCTTGAACCGACTGAAAATTTGTGTCTTTCTTTTAAGGAAATAAATCCATGTCCTTCTACTGTAATCATCTATAAAAGATACAAAATATACAGATTTGGAGAGTGAAGGAACTTTGACAGGCCCAAACACATCCGAATGGATAAGATCCAAAATACTAGAAGTCTTGTGAGAACAAGAGTAAAACTGAACATGATTTTTCTTACCATAAACTGTAAGGAAACTGAGGTGCGGAAACAACTTCCTACACTAATCTCTAAAGGAAAGTATTGTGCAAATTCTTTTAAATCCTTACAATTTCAGATTCGTTAACTACTTTAACAATGATATTTCAGCCATATACCATGCATACAGAAAATAGAGAATGACATAATGATTTACCCTAAGGAAAACCTTTCGGTAAAAAACCCCACCACTCCAAAACCTACACAATGTATTATCTTCAACACAATGGTTACAACACACTTGCAATGCAAGTTCTTTCAGGAGACAATCGACACTCAAAGACTAATCCAATAGCACGAGATCATACCAACAATACACTCTTTTCCTATCCCAGTCTGTAACCCTAAAAAAATGCTTATATCACGCACTTTCCTTTTTAGGGCAACTTCCAAAGATAGTCGTATTAGGGTTTTACCATTCTCCAAGAAAATAGGAACCTGAACCCCACGATTGTGGAAGAGTGTACAATACTCAACTTTATCAGTTTCCACATGTCTTGCATGTCTTCACCCATCATTGAATCTTCTAGAAATAGATCTTACGTGTCATAGGAATCCATCATAACCATTTTAGCCATGATCTCCTTACACACAATTCAAGATGTTGACACATGAAGTGGAGTGATACATCAACATGCCAACTAGACATGTACACTCACACTTAATTACATTATTTGCAATAAATACATTTTACAAAACAAATAATAAGAATAGGAATTATCCAAGGTTGAGACACCTTATTCCTAACATTCT
>MU225145.1:465430-482412 GCA_018584345.1 Thuja plicata | reverse complement strand
ATATGTTGGTGATATGGATGTTGTTGATATGGATGTTGCTGGTGTGGATTCACTAGTTGTTGATGTGGTTGAGGATCTACATGATACTACGGATCTGTATGTTCCTGATGTGGACCTGTTGGTGGTTAGCATGGTTGAGGATTTACAAGTTTATCCTATTGTGGATTTAAGCTTACATGTTTCTGATGTGGATTTCATGTTCGATGACATTGATGATAAGTTACAGAGGTTATTGGCGAGGCACTATGTTCAGTTTGTTCTTGGGAGTGAGCATGTTGATTGGATGGTTGAGATTCTAGTGGTTGACAGAGGGATGCGGATTTGGATGATTTGCATGTTGGTTCTATTTTCCCTATTGGAGTGGAAGCCTTTGGTGAAGATGAAGATGGTTGTAGATATTTCATTTGGCATCAAAGTATGAGGCATACTTCTTTTCGCACCTGAGGAGTCTGATGCAGGAGCATCCCAGGTTAGTTAGCTATCCTGCATGTTTGGGAGATTTGATGGAGTTGTGTGGACTTATCTTCATGTGTGAGGGATTTGGTAGAGTTGTGTGGACTTACTTGGGTCTTTTTTAATTGGTTTTGATGTATTTAATGGAACTTGGCATGGTCTTGGTTGCTCGGCATGGACTAGGAGGAGCTCGGCCTTGCTTAGGAATTTGGTGCCTATTACAAGCCATATAATTAATTTTCCACAAATATTTAAAGGATTCAAATTTTATGGATTGAATAGGGCCTAGATTTCTACCTATGGTTCGAAGCACGAGTCCTAATTCATCCGGAGCTAGGAGATATCGCAATTTTACTAAGACAACTATTTTGGGCATTTAATTGTTGTTGTTGGCCGACTTGTGGCATTTAATTTCGGTATTTGTATTTAATTTATGTTCAGGGCCGACCTGTGGCTTATATTGGTATAAGTAGGGATTGTGGGGGAAGTCTTTAGTCATTCATTCATCCATCCGGGAGAAGAGGAAGAGGTAGAGAAGCAAGTTTTGAGAAGAGCTAGTGGCTGCGGCTTGGGAAACAAGGGGATTGCTTGGTGGGCTTGCGAGCACAAGTTTAGATCTTCCTTGGGGGTTCCTACCAGTCTGTGGATCTGGGATATCTAGGGTTTCATTTGGATCTTGCGAGATCTTACAGAGTTTCTATTGTAATTGCATTGTATTTGGCCGTAACCCGGAAGGCCTCACAGCCGGGCATGTTGGATGAAAATATGATGATTCTATTATGAGTATTTGCATTGTGTGGATATAAATCTCTGTATTTTTATTATCTTCTATTGTGTGGATATTAGCTAGGGGCTAGGACATCTCCATTGGGGATTCTTCTACCTTGCACTGCATCAAAAGTAAAAGATGCTCTAGATAATTGGACTAATGCTATGAAAGAAGAGATAGATCAAATTGAGAAAAACAACACATGGGAACTGGTACTGAGACCTAAGGACAAAAATGTTATTGGTACTAAGTGGATTTTCAGAAACAAACTGAATGAGCGTGGAGATGTTATCAGGAACAAAGCAAGATTAGTTTGCAAAGGTTATGCACAAGAAGAAGGAATTTACTATGGTGAAACTTTTGCACCGGTTGCTAGATTAGGAGCCAGAATTCTACTAGTATATGCAACTTATAAAGGATTCAAATTTTATCAAATGGATGTAAAATCTGCATTTCTTAATGGTATTCTTGAAGAAGAAGTTTACATTGAACAACCTGAAGGATTTTCTAAAGATATTAACAAGGACATGGTATGGAAATTGCACAAAGCACTATATGGCTTAAAGAAAGCACCCAGAGCATGGTATGAAAGATTGCATTCTTACTTGATCAAGATTGGATTTCAGAGAATGAGTGACAACAGTAATCTGTATTTGAAATGTGATGATGATAAAGAAATCTTGGTTGTTGAAATATTTGTTGATGATATTATTTTTGGAGGAAGTGACACATTGGGTCAATCATTTGCTTAAGAGATGAAAAAGGAATTTGAAATGTCCATGATAGGAGAGATAAAGTTCTTTCTTGGATTACAGATACAAAAAACCAAGGATGGGATTTACATCACACAATCAAAATATATCAAGGAAGTCTTGAAGACATCCGGTATGGAGGATTCAAAACCTGTCAGAACACCTATGGCCACTAGATGTAAATTATCTAAGGAAGATGAATCATAGGCAGTAGATGACACAGTTTACAGATCAATGATTGGTAAGTTATAGTATGTTGTCCATAGAAGACCTGATATTTCACATGCTGTAGGGATTCTTGCAAGATTTTCTTCCAATCCAAAGGAGACACACATGTCTGCAGTAAAAAGTATAATGAGATATCTAAAAGGCACTAAAGATTTTGGGTTACTATACAAAAAGAAAGGAGACTTCTCTTTGAAAGTCTACACCAATTCTAATTGGGCTGGGAACATTGATGATAGAAAAAGTACAAGTGGTGGAGCTTTCTTTTTGGGAGACAGATTAGTAACATGGTTGAGCAAGAAACAAAGTTGCATCTCACAGTCAACTGCCGAGGCTGAATATGTTGCTGCAACTATGAATTGTGCAAACATTGTATGGATCAAACAACTACTTGAAGGCATGAATGAAGAGATTAGTGATCTAGTTACTATTTATTGTGATAACACAAGTGCTATCAATATATCAAAGAATCCGATTATGCATTCTAAGACCAAGCACATTTCTATCAAATATCACTACTTGAGAGAACAAGTACAAGAGAAAAATGTGATGTTGGAATATGTAAGCTCAAAGGAGTAGATCGCAGATATATTCACTAAGCCACTACCAAAGGATGCTTTTGAGTATCTCAGAGGTAAATTAGGGGTCCTACCCCTACCCAACATTCACTAAATGCATGCTGCATGCTGCATCAATTCTAGGACGTATTAGAATATCTATTTTTCTGAGTTGATGCAAATTTTCACACTTAAGGTGATGCTTGAAGCTGTGAAAAAGAAACAATGATGTATAACAAGAATAATTAGTACATGCTAGGTATGATTCACTACCTGAATATTCTCAGGAAGTTTGGTACTTTGATATTATGGAATTGATGATTGTTAGAAACAAGAATGTTGAGGGACACAGAGAAAGAATTATTATGAAAGAGGGAGTTTTGAATAACTCATGAGAAGAATCAGCTCATAGGGAGAAAAGCAGGATACAAAGAAAAGACCGAGGTTGCCATCATCAATTACCAAGGTTGCCATCAGTGTCAAAGAGGGAGATTGTTAACCAACTGATATTCACATGATGTGATAATGATGAAGACCGAGATCAGAGGTATACAAAGTTGTAGAATACTCTTATATCAGTTGTTATTTTGTCATTGATGTCAAGCAATTGATTTCTGATCTATATTGAGCTGCCATATCATTTGGAGTGAACTACAAGTTGAGGAAGACAAGGAAAGAGAGTAAGTGTTGAAGAACTTAATTGGGCAACTAATATAGATCAGACAATAATTCAGTGATGATTGGTTTATACAGTGTTTTCATGATGACATAGTCGATAACACAGCTTAGTTAAGTTGATAAAGGAAATGAATGAGACTACCGAGTATGAGAAGTCAGTTTGTAATATAAGCAAACAGAGCAGTCGATAAAGGAAGCAGAACTGAGTATCGAGTTCAAAAATGTTCACCGAGCACCGAGAGTAGTAAGTTACTGAGCAGTTGAAGCATTTACTTACCGAGAAATGCAGGCAAGGAAACTGAGAAAATAAACTACGCCAAATCTTGATAAGAGCGCATTCAATGAATTGACAGACAATGTCAGAAGAATCTATGATCAGTAAAGTCAGTTGGTTATAGAATCTACGAACTAGATTAATCAAAAAAAAGATGTAAGGCAGAGATTAAGTGGCAAAACTGATATTGTGAGTTCCAAGAAGGGAACAAGTCCCAAGGTAAAATTCAGGCGGTTTACCGAGCGGCAAGAAATCATAAGGATGATTGAATGGCTGAGATTTAATTATGGGAAACCTAACCAAGGAGATTAAGAGGAAAAATATTGTTTATAAAATGAAGTTACACGGATGAGTGACTGCTACTGGTTGTTTAATGAGAAGAAAGGAGAAAAGGTTGACAGAAGAGAAGTCACCAAGTGGTACAGAGAAAGGAAGAAGACTAAACTCCAAACTCTGAATATAGATTATGAATGATAATGAATGATTGATGGAAGAGTTATTGAAGAAGTAATGAGGTATTGAATCCAGCAGACCAAATGAGCAGAAAAGGATCTGATCAAGCAAAAGGTAGAAGACAGTTGCTGCACTAACAAATCAAGTTTAATTGTATATTTCACATTTTTATCTAAAAAATATCTTAACTGAGTGGATATAGCTATCCTATTGTAAACCCTAGAAATAGGTGATACTCTAATAGAGTGTTTTAAGTCCTTTCATTAGGCCACTTTTAACAGAGTGAAGATCCTAATAGATCTGAGGGAAATCCCTTGACCAGGTCACATTTAACAATGTGCTTTGTAATCTTTAATAGGATTGGCTCCTAACCGAGCATACTTCAGAAGAGTCTTTTTGTGGGTGACAAGTCCCACAGAGGTTTTTACCAATTTGGGTTTCCTCATTAAATCTGGTGTTAATGTGTCATTATTTTATGTGGATGATATGTGTTAATGATGTTGCTTAAATTATTCAAGGTTACAAGTTGTCTCAAGTGCAGTAATTATAGTTTACCTAGTTGAATGAGATTTAGAGTTAGAGTTTGAATATTAGATCATAGTCCATTGATTCACCCCCCCTCTCTGTGGACCAACACAAGGAAGTCCCGGCCCCAGAAGTTGATCCCTACAAAAATGGGCCAACTTTTCATGTACTTTTTGGACACACCCTTTGAAAATATGCATGGCTACATTCAATTACATTTTAGGTTAGATCCTCAATTGTTGAACCTTCTAGGGTGTCCCAATCCATTAGAGGGAGATCCATCTTGTCTACTCTCTGTTCTTTGTACTACGGGTCCTCTATTGACCTGGTATCTGAAAACTCATTGGGGAAATTTTGAAGCTTCAACCGCTTCATCATCCCTTGAGTCATCCGGACAAAGTGCCAGTTCCAGACTTCAAAATCATCCTGGCAATATTCCCAAAAATATTCTAAGTGAAGCTCATGGGGGTCTGCTACCTAGGGAAGTGTCGTTGCTATCTTGTCTAGTGGATCAAAATTCTTCTGCTCCAAATAGAATTATGCCAGCTCTAGACTCTTAAGTTCACTATCGACCTCCTTTGTCGCCGCCAGGGTGCAAGAATAGTTCCCACAAGTGATTGGGAACAAAATGTTGGTGACCTTCAATGCGAAGAAGGCATGCAACTCCAAATTTTTTTTGTAGTACTCCAAAAGAATTATCTTATCCCCACAATGTTTGGGTAATAAATAGGGTTTCCCAGATAAGCCAGTTACCTGAATGTAAGTGTGCTATTGAAATTGAATGTAGTAGTGGCCATAAGTGTTGACCAGGGTCATTGCTTCCTTTGATAGCTGGTATCTGACATCCTGAGTGGGCGTAAGAATGTTGTAGTAAATGAAAGCATCATTTACTCTGTAGAAGTTGGGAAAACTAGCCTCCCATTGTATTTGTGGGAAATAACCCCACGGAGCACTCTAGCCTCTACCAGTTCTGAGCTTGCCAATTGTAAGTAATCCCTGGGTGATGGGGCATTGTTGCACTAGTGCCCATAAAACATAAGAAGTCATGTAAAATTTGTGGGATCGGCTGACCTAGATGAGCTAAGCATCTATGTGATTAGCGATGATGGTGCCCCAATCAAAATTTTTCCCACCGAAGGCAATGTCGAATAAGAAATAGTACATCCATGCTAAGAATTCCTGGGCATGGGGCTCTCTAAAGACCCTACATAAAGCGATGATCCCCATCTGTATACTTTCTTTGAATTCTATCCGGGAGATCTCCAGCTTCATCTTTTTGTAGTCCTTCCTTGACGCTTTGAGCCAATTAGCATTGAGATATTTCCAAGCAATGTGTGAGAGTTTCTAAAATTCACCCAAGGCCAGGGTCTGGGTGAGAATGGTTGCATCATCAAATCGGGGGATCCCTAGCCCCGAAGCTAAAGTTGCAGCGTCTAGAGACACCATAGGCATTGGGTATCCTATCAGAACTGGGGTAGCAAGCATGACAGCCCAGACAGCTGTGTTATAGTGTTTTGACAGTGTGAGAAAGATTTCTAGAGCTTGCACGTAGCAGGGGAAGCAGGTGGCCTTAAGGATCTTAGAGGCAGCCACATTGAGGGCCAATGGATCTCCATCCATGCGCTGAATGAACATCATCTTTACCAAGGCCTGCATCTTGGCCCATGCACCGACATTTGTGTCAGTGATTAACTGCAGCTTGGAATTGACCTTCGATCCTAGAATAACTTCTCCCTTCAGGTATTTCATTGAAAGTGGGAGTTTTTCTAAGGCCTTCTCAGCCTTTGTCCTAGTGATTGCCCTGGTGGAAGTAGCAGTGGGGAGTTCCAAACTCCTAGGTGGAGAAGATGCTGATGCCTCAGACATGATTGATGGGTGATATTTTGGCAACCTGCAAGACAGGACAACCATTAGTATAGATAATATAATAAAATTTCTAGATCCCAGAGACTTCATCGTTGCTTTGCATGCATCTTGAAAATAGTGTTAGTATGCATCAAACCCTGAAAAGATGTATATATATATCAAAATGGCTTGGGAATTTGATCTATGCCTGGGCTCCTGGGGATTTTAGCTCATGCAATGAAATGAAATAAAGACCAAAGGAAGGCCTGGGGTTCGGAGTCCAGAAAACTAACAGTTACATGACATGACCAGAAATTAGCCGTACTAGGCTGACATGGGAGCGTCACGTGGCCATGTAGTAATGGGAGTAATGACATTAATGCTGATAGTTGTCTGAACATGCAAGAGCATGAATGCCACTTGGGCTAGTTTTGAATGCTCGCATGTGGGAAACTTAACCCGCCATTAAGGATTAGTTGAAAAAGGAGAGAGAAAATTGCCATGGCTCTAACATGTGAGATGGTGAGTTCAAACCATGGTGACATCTCTCAGGCAAGCTCCAAACTTGTGGTTTTGACATGGAGTGCGACGAGCTCGCCACAAATTAGGAAGGAAGGATATACATTAATATACATGAAATATACAGAGGGCCAAAGCACCACGAGGGCCAAAGTAAAACTCACTGGCTGACCCGAGGACAAGCTATATACATCTATATACAGAAACCACTAAACTATATGGTATATACATGAACCACCAATTTACAACTACACAGAGGGTGGACAACCCTCTGGGAGAGCCATCCCACAAACGGGAGGCAACAATAGACAAGCAAAAACAAAACAAAAATAAAATAGAATGGAAATGAAAACCCAAAAACTAGAAAGCATGGCAAGCGAGACAAAGCAAAACCAAGAAGAATAAAAACTGAAGGAAGAGAGCCGAAGAGCCTACCTTAAAATGTGGAGAATGTGGGGAGGATGAGAATGGGAAGCACTCTACAATTGGTTGACCTTTGAATGACCACGAACCAACACTATTAATTACTTCTAATCCATTGTTAATCACAGAGAGCAAAATGTTGTTGAATCGCCTTAATCACCTTTGAATCACTTTAATCTCTTTGAGTGTTTTGATCATGGTAAATGTGAAAGTGACTGGTAAATCCTATTTATACCCTTAGGGTAAAAATGTGTTTCTTCCCCCTGCAAACCCTGAAAAAGGAAAAACCTCTAGACTCCAGACCCGGGGATTCCATGTAGCCACACCTTCCAACAAAGAAGACATGATGACAAAGAATCCCAATGTTCAGGATTTGGCCGACTCAAAAGACAAACACACTGGGACTGGGTCCCAAGGGAAAGAGGACTGAAAGGAAAAGAAAACAAACCTCACGGAAGCAAATCCTGGAGGAAAACAAAAGGGAACAAGAAGAACCAAGGAAAAACAAAAAGCAAAAAAGGGGGACCCAAGATTTTGCCTACAAAATGTAGGGATGGGTATGCAGGGCATAACAAATGGCGACCCACTAGGACAAATGCCTTAGCACATTTGAGAACTTCAAAATATCTGGTTAGCAAAATTAGACTTAATCTTTACTTGGAGCATTCTACTTGCAGAGCGTGAGGTGTCTGAAAAAATCTGACTCATCATTGATTCAATCTTTCGTCAGCTATGAGGTGTGTGCTTTGAAAGAAAATCAAGCCGATGATTTCCCAGAGCAACAGAGAGGGGGCACTGAATAAATTGGACCAAAGTCATCCTATCTTGCACATTTCCCCTGGATACAAGAATTCTCTATTCTTCAATTCTTTTCTTTTCTTTTGAAGATGGGAAGGGGTACTTCTTTCACCGTGAACCTTAAGCTCAGCTAATTTTCACGGTGGTACTTATTTCACCTTGCCACCAAATTCATATTGCCGAATAGGGGAGAATGTTCCAGACCTGGGATATTTTATGACTTTCAGAATTGGCCAACAACTTAGTGCAACTGATCTGCCCTCAAGGACCATGTGATTACTCACTCCTTTGGATTTTTTGTTAACCGATGTCTGGACTTTCAAGATATGAATCCGATGAAGATTACTCATAACCTGTTACCGTATGTACAAAACAACTCTAGAGTGTGGACAAATTCCACCATGCTGACAATAGATTCTAAACTACCCAAAATGCATAAGGTACCATTCTAGGGACTAGATGTTAGGCGAAGCATACCTGTCTACAAGAAGAAGACAACATGCTGGGAGCCTGAAAAAAAAAAAAGGAAAAATAAAAGAAAGCAAGAAAAAGGAAGAAGGTCCTAGAGGATGATCGAAAAACTATTTACAAGGACAAGGTATTCGAAAAGAACACCGGGAAAGGTATTTACAAGCAAGGACTTTACATATGGTACAACTTCAGACAAACTTACCACCTACCTCATTCAAAATATTTCTTGAGAAACTTCCCATTGACAAGCAATGGGATGACCTCTCCGGTCATAGTATTAAGGCGACAAGTATTTGCCCCGTAGATCTCATATATTAGATATGGTCTGAGCCAGAGCCGTTGAAACTTAGTGTGCTTTCCCTTCTTTTCCCAGGCCTTGTCCCACAAGAGGACTAGGTCTGAAATCTGAAAGGCCTTATATTGTGCTCTTTGGTCAAACCATTGTTTAACTACTGCTTGGTGACGTGCAAAGTGCTCTAGTGTCACGTCTCTTTGTTCCTCCATTCTCACCATATTTAGAAGCTAAACTTCCACAATGTTATCCTGGTTGTTGAATTCCTTCATAAACTGTAAGATTGAGATTTTTAAGTTGATAGAGAATACTAGATTCTGGCCATAAACCAGGTGAAATGGGGATGTCCCCAGGGCTGCCTTAATTCTGATGCGATCTGCCTAGAGGGTGAACCTAAGATTTTGGTGCCAGTCCCGGGGGTTTTGTTCTAACAAGTGTTTGATCACCTCCAACAGATTTTTATTAGTACATTCAGCCACACCATTACTGTTATGTATGTGGAGCCTAATCAGACTCAGTTTCTTTCAATGCGGTTTCCCCCCAGACATATCTATTTTGGCCCCAAGCTCGGGGTTAAGGGGCAGAGCCCCTTGCGGGGTCCTGGGGTAGCGCCCCAGGCGGGGTCAAGGGGAAGCACCCCTTGCAGGGGCCCTATGGGGAAGTGCCCCAGGGTGGGGTCGAGGGGCAGTGCCCCTCGATGCCAACAATGATTTAATAATATTGTAAAGGGTCGACCATTGATTTTCTATTAGTCAGAGTATTTTTTTCCCTAATTAGGTTAGGTCAAATATGCTTGTGAAAAGGGCTTAGGGTTTTGAGATTTCATTGTATGAGGGATTTTTCATAGCTTCCTGTGATGGGATTGAGTTGTAGGTTTCATATTGTAATCACTGGATAATAATAAAGATATTGGACTCGCTGTTGGTGGACGTAGCCCAGGGATTGGGTGAACCATGTTAAATCTCTGTGTCATTTGTGTTCTCTTCCGTGTTTATATCTGCATTTTTTCTGCTTATTATTCTAACAATTACCCTGGGGGTAGTAGTTGCTGGAGAACTTTAAGGTGATCTTCCTTTCATAGGTCCATTCAAGTGACTGCACAGAAGAAAATTCCAGACCATTGTCACACACTATAGCGAATGGCATTACAAAATGGGTGACTATGTTTTCTTCCAAGAATTTAATAACTACATCCACCGTGTTGTTTTTGCAAGGAATCACTTCAGAACATCGGGTGCAATAATTGGTAGCAGTCAGAATGTACTAGTGGCTAGCAGATGAGTTGGGGTTGATTTCCCTGATAAAATCAAATGCCCATTGGGCAAAGGGTCTAACTTCAAAGATCAGCTGTAAAGGCATGGCCATGTTCCGGTCATGATGTGCCGCCATTTGGAAAGTGTGGCATCTCCTAATGTGAGTGTAGACATCCTTAAAGATGGAGGGCCAATAGTATCTGACATGGAGAATCTGGTGGGCAGTGGCATCAACTGAGCCATGCCCAGTTCCAAACTGCCCGTGAAATTTTTCAATCAGTTTAGCAGCTTGGTCCCTATCTATGCACCAGAGGTATATCCCCTCATAGTTCCTATGGAAAAGCGTTCTATTTTTTATCATTAAGTGTGCACTTTTCAGTCACAGGGCATGATGTTTGTTTTGGGGAAGCCCCTCCAAGCATCTGTTGTTGAACAATAGGTACACCATATCGGTATACCATGGGTCTTGGGTGACGAACTCCACTGTGTAAGTTTGGCATTTAATGTCTAGAGTTCCTTTTGCCATTGCTCTACATAGTCCCTGGCCTCAGACTATCTTCATGGGTTGCATTTCTAGATCATAATCTTGGAGTATGGCCATCCATTTCCCCCGACGTTCACCCAGTTCACTCTGCAGCAGTAGAGATTTCATGGCCTGGTCCGGAATGATAGCATGCACTTTTCTCTGGAGAATATAATGCCAAAATTTCTTCATGGTGCTGACTAGAGCAAAGGCCTGCTTTTTCCAGAGATGAGTATCAAACTTTGAAATTCTTGAAGGGGGATCTCATAAAGGCAATAGGCCATTCTTCCTCTTCAACTTTCTGGGTTAGGACCACTGCTACGAAATGCAGGGAAGTGAAGGAGTATATGTAGAATGGGAGGGAATAGTCTAGACATGCCAAGACAGGTGCCTCCACTATGGTTTTCTTGATTTGAGAAAATTCTTGCTTCGCTTCGGGGCTCCACTCAATCTTCGTATCTTTCTTCATCACATCGTTGAGTGGTTTTACTATCTTGGTGAATCCAGTAATGAATCGCTAGACAAAGTTTATCTTTCCGAAGAAAGACCTCATTTCTTTCATGTTGCCAGACATCTATAGATTCAATAGTGCTTCAAATCTCTCGGGGTCAATGGATATACCCTTCTTAGAGACGATGTGCTTGAGCAGCTTCTGTTCAGTGACCCTGAATATATATCTCTTAGGGTTGAGGGAAATTCTATACTAGCGACATCTCTCACAAATTTGGGTGAGGTGGGCGGAGTGATCACGCCTGTCTGAGGAAAAGATGGTCAAATCATCCATGTAGATGATTATTCATTTGTTAACTAGGCCTTTGAACACAATGTCCATAGCCTTTTGAAATGTTGCCCCTGCATTGATAAGGCCAAACAGTATCCTCCAGTATGCAAATGTTCCCCACTTGGTGGTGAATGTTATTTTGTCTCTATCTTCCTACTTAACCATGACCTTGTTATACCAGAGTACCCATCCAGTAAGGACATCATTTGGGATCCATTCAGGATTTGTAATACCTCATCTAAAGAGGGGAGAGGGTGATTATCTTTCTTAGATGCCTTGCTCAAATTTAAAAAATCCATGCAAAGGTGAATCTTGCCGGTCTTCTTTCTCATAGGGATGAGGTTGGAAACCCAAGTTGTGTGCCAAATAGGAAAGATAATCTGGGCTGATAGTATTTTTTGAACCTCCTAATGAATTATAGGTTATATTAATGGGTTTACCAGTCTTTGCTTCTGTCGGAAGGGCTTAGCGTTTGGTTTTAGTGTTCTATTAATGGGTTTACCGGTCTTTGCTTCTGTTGGAAGGGCTTAGCGTCTGGTTTTAGTGGGATAGTATGGGTTATGATGGATGTGTCATAGGTCTTCAGATCCTTGTACCCCCACGTGATTACATCAATGTATTCTCAGAGAACAGCGAGAATCTTCTCCTTCTCCTCTGGGGAGCAGGAGGTGCCAATGTGTACAAATTTTTCTCCACTGACCTGACTGATGTTGAATTTTTTGAATTTTCCTCCCTATGAGGAGGATGATATCTTCTCTTGGCTTTGGGGGTCTGAATCAAAGATGTTTTCTAGCGCTACCATCCCCGTAGGGATGGTGTTGGTTGGTAAGTCTACGATCCCATCATCTTCTTCACCCTGCCCAGTATCATCATGATCTCTTTCTTCCACTATTTGATCCTCAAAAACACCAACATTAGCCATGAAGGCTAGAATATTTTGATCATCCTCAAAGACCTAAAAGTGGGTGATATTGTCCAGAATGGACTGGGTGGGGACCATCTCAACAAAGAAATTCTGGAGCCGTGAACCAGCCATTGGCTCAAGGGTGTTGGCAGACACGAAAAGGGAATCTAGGACATAATTTATTTTTTGGGGAATAAGCTCAATGCCAAAAGCATCAAAATATTTAATGAGGCTCCATGCCCAGTTGCGGTATGTGACCAAACTTTTTTTGTGATAGGTATATTGGCTCTAGACCTGTTTAATAATCAATTCTGAATCACCCATTGCCCAAAGATGGATGATTCCTTTTCTTAGTGCGAATAGGAGTCCAAGGACCAGGGCCTCATACTCCGTGACATTGTTCATGCAGTTAAAATATAGCCTGTAAGATGCAAGGAAGGATTTCCCCCATGGTTTGATTAGTTCCACTTTGGCCCCACAACCTTTTTTAGACTGAGACCCATCAAATTTTAGGGTCCATAAGTCATTGTTTATTTTCTGGGGCTGGGAAGGCAAAGTGGTATTTGGATTGATTTTGGGAGGGTTGGGAGGAGTTTTCTCTGGCTATGATGGTGCATGGGTGAGGTTTACCTCTAGAGGAGCCTATGGCTAGGATTCCTGGATAGGTGACACCTTGGGCATACTGCTAAAATGATTGCTAGGTCCAAGAAAACCTGATTTATGTTCTTTCTTCTGGAGGGCGTTGATATGGCGGGTAGCAGTGGTGATGCAAGGATCACACTCTAGTTTGAAATGTTTTTGATAATGCACCCAACACCAAGTTCCAGACAAGAGTGTGGTAGGAGTTTCTGTGATACATTGTGAGTTAACCTCAACACTTAGTTTTTCATTTAGGTCCTGAATTCTCTGAGAAACTATGAGATCCTCCCCAAGGGTGAAATAAAATGTTAGGATCTCTATAGGTCGATACACCCCTGGGGAAGTCTTAGAGAAAAGGACTTAATTCACCCTCCCAACTTCAGTGAGGGCCTACTTTATCCTAGGCTCACTTTCTACCCAAATTTGGTTCGACTGCCCCTCCCAGGGGAGCCATAAGTTGGAGAAGTCTTTAGAGAAATACCCATTAAGGGCATTAGACTAATTACAACTTAATAACATCCCATAAGTTTCAGGGATGTCCACCACTTGAACATCTATTATTCTTGATATCTGATGGTCTTGGATGAGCTGAATATAGATGTTCTTCAGCTCACCTACCATTCTTACATCAATTTTGTCCAGTTGGACTACTACACCTTTGGATGGAGTGGGAAAGAGTCCAAGCTTCTGACATATAGATAATGACATGACATTTCCCAAAGCTCTGGAGTATACCAAGTAGTTGTGTAGGTTCTTCCCTTGTATGTTCAGACCTAGTAGGAAGGTAGGATCCTTTGTGTTTCCCTGGAAGACAACCGCATTGGCATCGTCAAAAGTAACAATCTTTGGTTGGCGACTGACAGCTTTCGGGTTCCCCAAGAGTTTTAGAAGGGAATTCTTCTGCTCAAGACAAATCAACAAAACCTCCATCAAGGTCATGGAGGTGGTGGTTCTTTCCAATGCCTTTGTGATGTCAAACCTTCCCCCTGGGTAAATTTGGCTTCCCTCGACCGGATCGTTAACTTGGTTAGAGCTGGATCCTTTCGGCGGGAAGGGGCGATCAGTTGTATTGTCCCAGGGAAAGGTATCTTTGGGAGGTGTAGGTGTATAAACTGGCCCTTTTCTAGCCTAACTCTGAGTTTTGTAGGGATTCCATGAGATGGTGAAGGCATTGGTCTCAAAGGGTGAGATATATTCATCAAAGAACCCCTGCAATTTGGGCTCTTCTTCATCCATTTTGTCTATCCCAAAGAAGACTGTCTCACAGGTGAAGGCACTATGAGTAGGCTCTTACACTGATGTTTCTAAGGGAGTAGGATCGATAGGTTGATGTCTATCCAACTGAGAGATCATGATGACCTTCTCCAGTGTGGAGCAGTTCACCTCGAAATGAGAGCTGGTGTCATGCAACATACACCGGTTGGTCAGGGGGTGGAATTCTGCAAGTTTTGTAGAATGACTGGGTCCAGCACCTCCCTAAGTGGTATTTTGGTTCAGAGGAGGACCTCCAATGTTTGCATTGTTGTTGCATTACTATTGGTTGGGCCGAGGCCCATTATAGTTTCTTCCTCCGGGATTGGTATTTCATTGGTCAGAGAAAACATTCCCTCTCTAGGAATTAGGGTTGTGGGGCACAGAAGGCCCCACCTTCAGCTGTCCCATGTCCAAAATCAGGGAGGACACCAATTGCTGGAGGGATTCAACCTCGACAGACAACTGGGTGTTTGCGTCATAGTGCGACGGTTATTGTGGCTAGTTCCTGGGGAAATTGATAGTAGCTCCCAGAGTCGAGGACTGCAATCCTCCAACCGCGGGGGACTGGAAGAAAGGTACTCTAAAGGGTTGAGTCAATGGTTGTTTCATTTGCTGTGAATGGTTCCAGGGAACAAATTCTAGACCTGGTATTGTCTGAGCTTGCGATGGATATGTGTACTAGGCCTATTGGTCTATCAGCAGTGATGGGCCGATGCCCATCATTGGGGTACCTATTGCCTGATTGGGGTTGTATCCCCTAGCATAAGAAGTTCCACTGGGTATTGTGTTGAATGGTAAGCTTTGCCCAATCCCGCTGGGAGCTTTGCTCAAACCGTGAGACAAATCCAAAGCTAGGTTGTAAACCTTTGCTAGAGTATCCTGGTCATTTGCGGAGGTGGTTCTCCAAAGGAGAGTGGTGACAAAAGGGTCCATGGCATTGAGATATGTCTGGATGGCCACATTTGTGGATGGGATGAAGGGGCCCATGCACTGCTTCAAGGCTCATTGGAACTGATTGTTGAATGTCGTGAGGGGTTCATTCAGTTCCTTCTTGATGGAGATAAACTAGATGTGGGACCACACCAGGTCCACATGAACTCGGAAGGCCGCCAGGAAGGTGTCTTCCATATCCTGCCAATTGTTGATGGAGTTGGCTAGCAAGTTGAGGTACCAGTTTAGCTCATTTTGTCCCAAGGATAGAGGAAACATCTGGGTCACAACGTCTTGATGTTGGATCCGGTGTTGGTCCATGGCATCCTTGTATGCCTAAAAATGCTCTTCTGCAGTTTGTGAGCCTAGGTGCTCATATCTGGGGTAGATCTTCTCTGGATGTGGAGGAAGATCGTTGGTAGCACTAGGAAATTTCCCCATTGGGGACCCAATGTTACTGAAGTAAGTAGCCATCGGGGGTGTTTGATTTTGGTGAGACTGAACGTTGGTCCGTGGGATTGCCTGGGCTACTTGGGTATTTTGAGGTATAGCGAATCCCCAGACAGGGTTGGTAGGATGTTTGGTCTTTGGGGTCCATTTCTTTTGAGCGTGAGGCTCAAGTTCAATAAACCTTTTGGGGTTTGGGTCTGATCAAAGGATTCTTTCAAAGCGTGCAGATGAAAAAGATCCAATCCCACTAAAAGCTTGATTCCTAAAACTATGGCTTGGGGAACCCTCAGGCAGTGTAAATTTAAAATCTTTTGAAGGGTACAAGCTCATGCCCTCCCTCTAGAGCCATTTTCTGTTAACACGACTTTGTTCCCGGTCTCATCAATAGATGTAAGTTGTCACCGGGTACTGGGGTACCAACCAACTTTGCCTGTAAAGGTTGTCCAGGGAATAAATTCTCTGGGCCTTCAAGCACCTAAGTGTCATGTCTCGACAGTGTAGGGAGCTAAGTTGGGCATGTGACTATTTTTGTTTGGGGGGATAGCTGGTTTTTGGCTCATTTTCTCTGGGGATTTCGTTAGTAGGTTGGGGTTTCCTGCAAGCATGCATTATTTTACAAAATAAACTTCAAAAGATATGTCAGAGTTAGGAGTTTGTACCTTCTAATTATAGTCATACCATATATTTCTAACATCAACCCTGCTCTAATGAACTACACTAAATACTAAACATATACAGAACCAACGATTCACACATATTCAATAGCAAGGGGAAAAGAGGTCATTAATCTACTTAAAACACTAGAGCAAAGGACATTAGAAACATACAACACAAAAGAGCATTAACTCAGAGATCAGAACACCAACAACATCATTGCTAGAACTCTTTTTTATTCATTAATAGGTTTCTAGCATCACCGACATGTACATAAATGGCTCTAAGAGAGTTTCTAACTACTGAGAAATACTAAGAACTACTGAGCATTGAGCTCTGCAACTACAAGAAATGAAACACTGAATGCTAATAGTATTGGACTGCAAAATCATCAATTTCATCGTGTTAGGAACCTGTGTGTTCCTTTTGTTTTTTTTGTTAGTGTAGTGTTGTCGGACGCATATGCTTTGTAAGTCATCCCGTGAGTATATTTTATTATCCCACATGCATAGGTAGTATTACTTTTCTAGATCGTACTTAGTATATAAGAGTAGGTTGAG
>MU225145.1:386196-445348 GCA_018584345.1 Thuja plicata | reverse complement strand
AAAATATCTATATGTATCCATACAAAAGTATCATAGGTAAAATGCATCCATACCCTGCATATAAAAACACAAAAACATGCATAGATAACCATATAGACATACATTCATTAAAAGTCTCACTATATCATATATACCATTAAAACTATAAATTCCAATGTAGAATGACATCAAAGGGATAATAGATCATAAAAGGGTGGAGAGATATATATCACGTATCCACATTAATAAAGTACATGAAGGTACATCAATGTCTACATCATAATACATAAAAGGTACATCATCATAGTACATCATCATGACCCTCAAAGTCAAGTATGCATCATCATGTACAAAATCTGATATCAAGTGCAATCTAGGCATGACTCCCACCTGTACCAACACCTGCACCTATAGAGGGACCTACACATGTACCTGCATCTAGATCACCCAGTGGTCTAGATGATGGACCTGTAACTCTATGAGTCTCTAAATACTCACCCCACTGGATGCCCTATCCCTGTCACTCAATGGCCCTATCTCTCTCAGCTCGCAGTGTAGCTACCTTTGTCCCTAGTGCATGTACTAATCTTGTTCCTATCTGAATTAAGATTATAATGTTGAAATACCTTCCTGTTATCTCTTGATATCCTGGCTTGGTACAACTGGGGCAACTACATATCTCACCTGTCCAACACTTGTGTGAGGCCTCCGAGCCTCCCATCCCTGAGTCGACATAAATATAACTCTAACAGGACCTGATCCACCTCAGAATCCATCTCCACCTTGAACTCCATCTCTACCTAGACCACCATCCCTGCCACCCTGACCATCTCCACCTCTTGTTGCAGCTATGATAATCCCGCTTCTACCTCTCACTAATCCAACATCACCACCACCTCTAGCACCATCAGCTCTATCTCTACCACCTCTACCTTTACCAACTATATCTCTCCCACCTCTCACTCTTGCACCACCCCTCCACTGTCGAGGACCATCCTCATCATCATCATTATCATCATTATTGTTATCATCCTCTAAAGCAGGCACTAGCTCTGAAGGATCGGTAAGTCTAAAAAACGTATGAGTAGCGAACCACTAATGATAATCTACTGTCATCTCGACATCTATCACACCTACCCGATAACTCCAATCTAGGGAACCAAGTCCCTTATACTAATCCCAAGCTATCCTATAATCTGCACTAGGACTCCATAGAGCTCTCTTTAAATGAACATGAGCATATATAGCTAAGCCCTGCAAAAAACCCTTTATCTGTCCATACTGGTGTAGCACTCAAGAGAGTAGAAACCTATCCAATATGTATGAGGTACACTCAATCAATCATCATGATGTAAATATAAAAGGAATATCATTTGGATCCTTCTACCATGCTTCACATCCAATATAAGGTCTTCAACATACTGCGTCCATGTCATCTAGCTGGCATAAGATCTCCAACATATTGTGTCCATGTGATCTAGTTGGAATCTCCAATATTCTAACTTTCCCAGCCAAGGTTGGACAATGATGCAATGATAACCATAGAGGTAAGGACAACCAAATGAATGATCTCTATCTACAATAGGCCTCGTAACTAGGATGTGATCCCAACCCCAAACCTGAAGAAGAACAACCTCTGACAGACAATATTGCACCTCGTTGATACACTACCTGATGAAGCTTGTGATAAAGGTGCACTAAGATATAAGTACCTCAAGAAAACCATCGAAGATGCACAATCATATGCTCTATAATTCTACCCGGTCTAATAGAGAATCCAAGAGCTCTCTTATCTGGCATCATGAAACCACCAATAAAAGATGCCAAAATAGAGGGGATTAGGGCATTAATGCATCTCATATTCCTCCAATAAATGGTCTCATCACCAGTGTAATCATCCTCAAATACTTGTCTACATGCATCACCATCAAACTCCTAATCATAATAGACTAGCTATCACATCATGGGAATTCGTAGGATCCTGTACACATCCTTAGGAGTCACGGTCATCTCTCTTGTCAAAAAATGAAACATGTTATGGTCCAAATGCCAACACTTGGCTAATGTTGTCAATAAACCCCAATTCACATGGAAATGTGGCATCTCAAGCAAATAGCTCAGGCCCCACCAACCAATCACACATTTATCAGCTCTTGTCAAATCATCTATCATCCTAAAAGGCTCAGGCTACTGACCCCTCATGTTAAGTTTCCAAAAGGAAACATGTTTTCAAGTCAAACACATTATTAATTCAATCATCCAATCAATAATTAAATGTCAATAAAACTACTCACATCATCTATCTACTCAAGTGAGATTTGAAACAATCTTGATGAGTGCATCAAATTTTTGTTCCTCTAGATCTTGAGGACAAAAAATCATCAAAATCCTACCTTATCAAAATTGATATCAAAACAAAAGTGATCAATCAATAAGACTGACATTAAACAAATTTTATTAAAACATCATCAAAATCATCATCGAAAACTTAACATTAAATCAAGGAAAAAAAATGCCTTTTTAATAAAAAAAATCAATCCATTTTTAAAAGCGACATTCTGCAGCTTGAAAGTGACAACATACCAAAAATGACCTAACACAGTAAAAGTGACAATATTTTAAAAGTGACGTTTTAATTTAAAAGTGACATTTTATCAGTCAAAAGCGTTATCCTTTTAAAAGTGACATTCTACATATCGTAAGCCACAAAATATGAGGTAAAAGAAACAAAATGAAAAAAGCCAGGATTTTTTAATTAAAAGAGAACAAAATTGATCTAAACATGATGTATTAACAAGCAAGGATCGATCACATAACGGTGACCTGTATCCCTGAGGTCTCTGATGCCACCTTGCCTTCTCGAATTGGTGCTCATGATGTGGAATCACCATTTTGTCTCATAGGGTAAACAAGCTCCTAGAGTGAAAATCAAAAGGTTAATGTAAAAATGAATGGTCAAAGTAACTTTTTAACCCTATTAATGTCACCTTTTACCCTAGGAGGGTCATTTTCACCATAAATTTGGAAATTGAGGCCAAATAATTCAAATTTTGACTGGGGCATCTTTCACATCATATTTTTAATCAAGAAATCAATCAAAATTGCAAAATAACACAAAAATTTGAAAAATTCTTAAAAATTCATAAAATTTCAAAAACCACCTAAACATCATAAAATCATTTTGATTCCTTTCTCGAAGGGGGCATACCATCATTAGAAATCATTTTTTTTGAAATTGAGACACTTTTTAAAATTAGGGACATCAGAAATTGAACTTTTAAATTTGAAATCAGGGCATAAAAAAGGGATCAAAATTCAAATTAGGGAATCATATCGAAACTTCATCATTAGGGCAAGATCAATCCATCAATTAATCGGGACATCAAACATCAAATCAAAATTGAATATCAGATAATTCTTTGAATCAACATGTTGCGAACATTAACTCAAAGAGGGGCAAATGTATACGCATAAAAAAGCTCAAAGAGAAAAATTAATTAAAATCAATCCATTTGGATTAATTAATTCAAAATCAAATAACTATGTAATTGAATCAATATTTGATTATATAGTTGATTAATTAATTAATTTCAACACATTCACATGGCTAATGTAATTAATTCTTTGGAATTAATTCCTCCTGAAATCTCTCACCTACCACTACAAGACAAAATTAAACCAACCAATGAGAGATCATCTTTAAGCTCACATGGATCACCAAGATGCTTTGCTATCTTGACCATTCATTTTTGAAAGGGAATCTTGACCATCAATTAGGGACACACCATCAACCCCTAACTTAAACCATACCTTGATCATGGTTAATCAATCTCACACCCTACACCTTGAGAAATCCAATAAATAGGATGCATTATTAGAGAAAAAAGGATATACTTCCATCAAATCATCGGCATAACACTAGTTTGTATATCCATTATTCATTTAGAGCATCTATATAATGTTAGTTTGTACATCCATCATTGAGAGCATTGTTATTATAGACATTTTAGTTTAGATTCATCATTAATATCATCATCATAATGGATGAATGTCATTGTATATTTGCATCTTGATCATGTAGCATATAATTTGTATTCATCATAGCATAATTCATCTCATAATCTCATTTCCTAGGTTGTCACCTGAGAATCAATTTGCAACTGAAAGCATTAATCAAGTCACATGAATTACAGAGCAATAGGATGCTCATGATTATTTTCAATTCATTGCCTTAAACTAGTTTTATATCTTTATTTGAGTTGAAATCTCATACTAATGTCCTATATAGGTTTGTGATACACAAATTACACACACACACACACATAAGTGAAATGTTAAAAGATGTGAACAACACTGTTGATTGGACTTTGTGACCGGCTCTGCCAATAGAGGTAAGTTGTCACCGGGTACCAAGGTACCAGCCAACTCCACCTGAAGAGGTTTCCCGGAGAATTAATTCTCCTAGCCTCCACGCACTTGGTAGTCGGGTCTCGATGGTGTGGGGGAGCTAAGTTGGGCAGGTGACTATTGTTTGAGGGGATAGCTGGTTTTTACTCATCTCTTCTGGGGATTTCAAAGAGAGTGGAGATTTCCTGCAAGCATTTAGAATTAATAAAGAAATTGAAAAAGGTAGATCAGAGTTAAGATATACTTCTACTTATAGTTGCACAATATATGTTCAAACATCAACAATGCTCCAATACCGGAAAACCAAACTAAATATCAAATACACATAGAACCAACAATTCACATGCATTCAATAGCAAAGGGAGATAGAACATTAACTAAATGCAAAATACCGGAGCAAAGGACTTGAGAAAACATAAAGCACAAAAGATATCGCTACTTCAGAGATCAGAACAACACATAACGTATAGCCACAAGATGTTCTTCCTTCTTCATTAACTCAAATGGTTCCAGCATCACTAACGAGTACATTCATGGCTCCAAGGGAACATTCTAAGCTACTAAGAACAACTGAGCATTGAGCTCTTGAAAACAACTGAAAGTAGAATGTTGTGCTTCTATTACTGTTGGACTGCAAAATCATCAATTGTTCTAACCCTTGTTATGGCATCAGACTTCTTATTTATACACAAAGTTTGACCCAAAACTTAACCTAATCTAACTCTACACTTTCCAAATATAATACATTATCCTGTGGTTGGTACTACCTGCACCACTTACAATCACCTCAAGGTGACAAGAGGTCTGCCAAGACAAAAGAAGAAGATAAGAGGATAAATCTGGAAGAATCAACCTAGAGAAGAGAGCCGAGGTACTTATGGAGGAAATCTGATTGTCCCGGTAACCTAGGCTACATGCCTCATAAATTCAAATTGTGGCTCACTGTCTTTGATGTGCACTAGGTATTTAATGTAGGAGCGACACCTTGGGAGAATCAGAAGATGTCTGTCAGAGATATCCTATCTGTCTGACCCATCACTATCTAGATCACCTCTACTCTAACCTTTATTAATTGCTGACAGTGATCGGTTAGCTCCGGGGAACCTTGATGCAGATCGCTGTGAATGAATACAAAAATTTGGACCTGGAATTCTGGAGTCCGGGAGCTTACGCTCAAAGAATAATAAATTTGAAAAAATTCACCCTATTGGTGGAAATATCCGGAGACCAGAAAATTTTACTATTCCTTGTTCTTTTTAAAGGCCTCCAAAATATGGATGATTCCTTCCTCATCCACCTCTTTGATGTAGTCCCAATGGTCGTTGACAACACTGAATTTCTCATCAACATCACCGGCCCCCTCCTTGAATTCTATAGCTACCTTTGCTATGTCGTAGGCCTAGAGCATCATTTTAGTTAGGTGCGACATTTTCCCTCCATCAAAATCCCCAGAGGACTGGTACCGTGACTCCATCAACTCATCAAATTTTCTCAATACAAAATATTCAGAGCACATGTCCTGGTGGTGAAGGGATCAACTTGCGAAACCCTTGTTACAAATATCCTATATGAATTTAAAGAATTCTGGACTTCCAGGATTCTATCCTTAAGGGTCGCTACCAGTTGCTTGCTTTTCTCAATTTTGAGACCAAGTCTGGAGTGTTAGACCCGGAGGAACCCAAAGGGTTCATCTCCCAAAATACCTACTTCTGTGATGACTTCCTCTCTAAAGTTCAATATTTCCTCTAGTTCGGACCTCCACTCTTCATACTTTTCTATTTCTACCTCCCATAAGGAGACAATAGTGTTCACCTTTCCCAAGATGTTATTGGCCTGATAGAGGTTCGGGAGTGTCGCTACTAGGAACTGCCTTACGACTGTGATCTTCTTAGTGACCCACCCATCCATAGCTTGCACTTTCTTCTTAATGGCCCTTAGAGTATCAATGTCACCCTGCAAGAGTGGTTTTCCAGATGTGGAGGCTTTCGAATGGATCATGGCCAATGGCTGTGTTATTTCTGTGAGACCCAAGGAGATTTATATCCTTTTCTTTTTCCTCCTTCAGTTTCTGGGCTTGTTTGTCGTATCGGGCCTCAATTTCTCAGCTCGCCTCTTTTAACAGGTACAATTCTCTCTATTTGTCCCTCCTCCCCAAAGGAACCTCTATAATTGTATATTCTGCATCCCCTATGACCGCCTCTTCTGCATCTGGGGGAGGTGTCGCGACTACTATGACGGTACATCCTCCCAGACCGGTCTGAAGAGTATGGAGGATCTGGGCCTTCTTGGGATTCTTAGCCTCTTGATTCTGGGCCATCATTTTGGCCAGGGAGAGAGGGGTTCCTACTACTATTGGGGCCTTTCTTTTCTGGGATTCTACCAGCCATTTTAGTGGCCGGGGAGGTCTTTCTACTAAGGCTTGGGCATTTGGGTCTTCTTCGGGGCCCTATGGTATTTCCCCGACATCCATAGTGACTTCAAACTCTTTTTCTTGCTCCCCAAGATTTCTTGTATCTTTCACCTTGGTGGCATTCACATTTGTATCTTCAAGATTTTCCCCTTCTCCAGTGTTTGTGGTCTCAGTATCCATATTTTTGGGGTTATCCCCCTCATCCTTTTGCTGCTATTCTACTTCGGCGTTCTCCGCCGGGACATTCTCCTCCAAGGGCACATCTTCTGGAGGGGCCAAAGGTGTCTAGCCTAGATCTAACTGTTGGGCCACAAAAACTACCTTGTTGAATGTCACATTCTGGGGTAATAGGTCACCTAGAGTAATCAGAGGCATCTGGAGCGTGATGACTAGAGGTATGGTTGTTCCTGAGGGTCTGATTTCCCCAACCATTATCAACTGCTCATCTTGTGTTTGCCTTGGTTCTGTCTTGGTCCCTGGGACTGGTGTTTCTTCCACATATTGTGGATTTTCTTGTGCCTATTTTTATTCCTTCTCCTGGAACTCTTTTTCTGGGGTTACCTCTTCTTGTGCATTGATTTCCTCCACCACCCTCTCCGCATCGGCTTGCAAGTTCACCAAGTCTTTCATCTAGAAGAGGTTGTCAAAATCATCATGGGGAGGGGAGACCGCCAGAGGATCCTTAGGTTCAGGAGAAGAAGGGATAAGTTCCACCTGGGGAATGTATGACATCCCAGGACTTGCATCTATGCTTGGTGGAGGGTTATCCACCCTTAGCTTCTTTCTCCTTGTTTGCACTGGGAACCCGACGTCCAAAATAGCTACACTCTTATCCTCCATATTAACTGCTTGAATCATTAGTGTTGTAAGTGATGGTGAGCTTGAAGGGAGGGCAGATCCCACCAGAGTAACTAGAAGGCCGAGAGAAATTTGGGTGCTCATTGTTTCACTCAGTTGGCAGGATGCCTTAATTTGAGTATGAAGCTATTCCAGAATAGGGAGGGAAGTTAGGGGTGGAACCTAGGTTAGGGTTCTCTCTTTAGCCTTCCCCTTATCTTTTCTTGGCCTAGCCTAACCACTCCGGAGGCCGAAGTGGACCCCCACAAAATTGGACCCCGACGAGTGCTTTTCTTGCACACTTGTGTAAAATAATCGTGGCTATGCTACACAATGCCCTTGGTGACATCCTCAATTGTTAAAGTCTTCGAGGTGTCCCAATCCACCAGAGGGAGATCCATATTATTGATCCTCCGTGACTTATGTAATGGGTCCTCCAAAGGCCCACTATCTAAAAAACCCTTGGGAAAGGTCCACAGGTCGAGGCTCTTCATCATCCCTTTGGTCATCCTCTCTTACTTCCAGCCCCAGATGTCGAAATCATCTTGGAAATCTGCCCAAAAATCCTACATGTGAGGCTCGTGTGGTGTGGACGCCTGGGGCAATGCTGTGTTTATTTTTCTGAGTGGGTTAAAATTGTTCCTTCTTAGGTAGAACTCACCCAGCCCCAGAGTCTTTAGCTCATTATCGGCCTCTTTGGCCAGTGCAAGGCTACAAGAATAGTTACCACAAATGATCAAGAATGGGATGGAGGTAACTTTATTCACTCCATATAATGCATGAAGTTCCATGATTTGCCTACAAAACTCCATCAAAATAATCCTATCCCCACAATGCTTGGGGAGTAGTAGGGCTTGTCGGGAAACCCAGTCACCCAAATGTAAGAATGATGCTGAAATTGAATGAAGTAATAGCCATAAGAACTCACCAAGGTCATTTCTTCCTTGGACAGCCGGTACCCAAAATCCTGAGTAAGTGTCAAAATGTTGTGGTAAATGAAGGTGTCATTTACCCGGTGAAAATTGGGGAAGCTAGCTTTCCATTGAATTTGGGGAAAATGATCCCAAGGTGCACTCTGGCTGGTCCCGATCCCAAGGATGCCCACTATAAGAAAACCCTAGAGTGTGGGTCTATATTGTGCCAGTGCCCATAATACATATGAAGTCATGTGGAACTTTGATGTCCGACTGACATTGTTCATCTAAAAATCCACATGGTTGGAAATAATAGTTGCCCAATCAAATTTTTGTCTGTTGGTGGTGATGCAGTATAGAAAATAATACATCCATGCCAAAAATTCCTTGGCATGGGGGTTCCCTGAAGATCCTGCATAGAAAGATGATCCCCATCTATATACATTCCTTGAAATCTTCACGGGGGATCTCCAACTTCTTTTTCTTATAGTCCTTCCTCAAGGAAATCAACTAGTGGGAATTGAGATGCTGCCGGGTGAGCTATTGAGCTTTGTTAAACTCCTACAATGATGCGGCCTGGGAGATGATAGTAGCCTTCTTAAATTGGGAGATCCCTAGTCCTGAAGAAAAAGTGGCAGCATCAAAAGTTACTATGGGCGTCGGGTATTTCAATGAAAGGGAAGCAGCAAGCAAATCCACTCAGGTGGGTGTGTTGAAGTGCTTCACTAGGGAGAGAATCAGCTCTGATTCCTATATCAATCAGGGGAAACAGGTGGCCTTGATGATGCCAGAGGTGGCCACGTTATTTTCCATGTTATCCTTGGCTGACTGTTGTTGATATATTACCCAGATAAGGCCCTGTAGTTCGGCCCATGATCCGACTTTTGTGTTAGTAATATTTTGAAGTTTGGAATCCACTTTGGATCCCACAAGGATTCCATCCTTCAGGTATTTGGATGTTAACAGGAGATTTTGCATCATTTTATCAGCCCTTGTCTTAATGGTCGCATGGGTGGAAATGGTCGGTAGTTATGGACTTCCGAGAGGAGTTGTTACTTCAAACATTGTTTACTGGGTAGTCTGCAGCCTGCAAGACCGTACAACCATTAATACATGTGATAAAATATAAAATATTTTTTATGGACTCCAGAGAGTTCACCACCATTTTGCACCTATCCTTAAGAAGACATTAGTTCATCAAATCCCATAAATACAATAATCAACAACTTACTTAGAATTTGATCGACACCTGGGGGTCCCAGAGATTCTGGCTCATGCGACAAATGGGATGAAGGCCTAGAGACTTTGCAACACCCAAGGCTTAGAGAAAATAACCATTGTTGACATGACTAGGGTAGGTCACCATACTGGGCTGATGTGGGCTATCATGTAGTCATTTAATAAATAGAGTAATGACATTAAAAGGAACAACTGTCTCATCATAGATGAATTGAATGCTAGATGAGATGGTTTTAAATGCCCGTGCATGGGGAGTTAATCTTGATATGAATACTAAGATGGAGGAGAGAGAAAATGGCCATAACTTGAATAGGCGAGGTGTCGAGTGTGAGCCAAGTGGAAACCAGATGAGTGAGCTCAAATTTGGGTATACGATGCCAAGGGCACGGTGAGCTCGCCATAGGACGGGTCAGACATGACACAATATACAAAAAAATATACAGAGACACACTATGGACACCCTATTTACATAGGAGGCTGAAGAATGACAAATTTACAGTAGACAAATAGCTAACCTATAGACTACTAACAACTAACAAGAATTTACAACTATTTTACATATCTACCAAAATTTACAGCTACTTACATTATTCTATAACTCATTTATAGAGAAGCCTACACTAATTTACAAATGTACATAGCATGTAGTGCATGAAAGGTGGAGAACCTTCTTGCAAAGCCATCCCACCAATGGGAGGCGACGACGAAGATGAAAGACAAAAATCAAACAAAGCAAAAGAAAAACTAGAAACAAAAGAACAAACAAATAGAGAAGAAAAAGAGAGAACCAGAAGGGCCTACCTTAAAACTAGGAAATGCGGGAGGAAGAGCATGGGAGGTGCTCTACAAATGAGTAGGTTCATGAACCATGAACACCAAAGACCCTGCAAGATAACTAGAAGCACACATAAGCTTAAACACCAACTTTACCATTAAACTCTCAAAGAAAATCATACTTAGCACAAATTTGCTCTTAATCACTTTTAATTGCTCTTAATTTTTCTGAGAGTAATTTGTTTGTGATAAAACATAACGATGGGAGTTGAAACCCCATTTCTACCTTGTGGGGTTAGAACGTACCACTTTCTTCCACAAATCCTAAGAGAAGGCAAACCTCTAGACTCTGGGCCTGGGGATTCTGCACAACCAAATCCTCTAACTAAAGAGGAAGCAATGGAAAAGAATCCTAGAGTCTGGAATACGGCTGGCACAAAGAAACAAAACACTTTGAGAATAGGTCCCAGAGAAAGGAAGACCAAAAGGGAACACAACAGTGACCACGCGGAGGCAAAGGCCGAAGAAAAAAAAAGAAAAAGAAACAAAGGACAAAAGTGAAAAGGGGGACCCAACATTTTCCCACAAAATGTAGAGATGGGTATGCAGGGCATAAAAAATGGTGAATCACTGGGACAAATGCATTAATGCATTTGAGAATCACAGAATATCTAGTTAGAAAAACCAAGACTCATCTTTACCTGAAGCATTTTACTTGCAAGGTGTGAGGTGTCTGAGAAAATATGACTCATCTTGATTCAATCCTTCAATATTTTGTCAGCTGTGAAGTGTGTGCTTTGGAAGAAAATCAAGCTGATGATTTCAGGGAGAAGTAGAGAGGAAGCACTGGGTGCATCAAACCAAAATATCTATATCTTGCACAGTTCCCCAGATCCCATAATTCTCTATTCTCCAGTTTTCTTTCTTTTCTTTTGAAGATGGGGAAGGCAGTACTTCTTTCACCGTGAACCTTAAGCTTAGCTAATTTTTTTACAGCAGTAATTATTTCACCTTGCCATCCATTTTAATTTTCTGAATAGGAGAGATGTTCCAGACCCAGGATATTCTTTTGATTTTTGGACATGGACAATAACTAGTGCAACCGATCTGCTCTCAAGGATCATACGATTACTTGCTTCTTAGATTTTATGTTAACTGATGTCAATACTTTTGAGATATGAATCCTATGAAGATTACCCATAACCTTTTACCATGCATACAAAATAACTTTGGAGCACAGAAAAATTCCACCATGCTAACAATAGATTCTAGACTATTCGAAATGTGTAAGACACCATTCCAGGGACTAGATGTTATGCGAAGAATACCTATCTACAAGAAGAGAGCAACATGTCGGGAACCCAAAAAATAATACATGCAAAGCAAACAAAGAAAAACAAAAGGCAATAGAATGGAGCAAGGAAGATGGCCCTAGAAGGCCACCAACAACTATTTACAAGGATAAGACACTCCTAAGGAGTGCCGGGAAAATATTTACAGGCAGGAAAATATTTACATATAATACAACTTTGGGTAGTTTACCTCCCGCCTCATTCGAAGTAATGTTTGATTGGTGGGCAATGGAATAGATTATCTAGTCATGGTGTTGAGGCAATAAGTGTTAGCCCTGCAGATCTCTGAGATTAGGTAAGGTCCAAGCCAGAGCCTTTGGAACTTAGTATGCTTTCCTTTCTTCTCCTAGGCCTTGTCCCACAAGAGGACTAGATCCGAAACCCAAAAGGATTTTTATTGGGATCTCCTGTCAAACCATCGTTTGATGACTGCTTCATGATACACAAAATTCTCTAGTAATGCATCTCTTTGTTTTTCCATTCTCACCAGGTTCAAGAGGCAAACCTCCATAATATTGTCTCGGGCGTTGAATTCCTGCATGAATTGTAAAATTGAGATTTGTAAGTTGATTGGGAACATAGGACTCTAGCCATAAACCAGGTGAAAAGGAGAAGTCCCTAGGGCTGCCTTGATTCTGATATGATCCACCCAAAGGGAGAAACTAAGTTTTTGGTGCCAATCTCAAGGGTTTTACTCTAGCAAATGTTTGATCACCTCCAACAAGTTTTTGTTGGTAGATTCGGCAACACCGTTACCTGGGGGATATTAGTTGCTGGAGAATTTTAGGGCGATCTTCCTTTGATAGGTCCATTCTAATAATTTCATTGAAGAAAATGTTGGACTATTGTCACACACAATAGAAAAAGGCATTTTAAACCTTGTGACGATGTTCTCTTCCAAGAACTTGACAACCACATCCGCTGTATTATTCTTGCATGGGATTGCTTCAGACCACTAGGTACAATAATCAGTCGCAGTCAAAATATACCAGTGGTTGGTGGATGAGTTGTGGTTTATCTCCTTGATAGAATTGAATGCCCATTGGGTGAAGGGTCAAAATTCAAAGACCGAATGCAAAGGCATCTCCAGGTTCCGCTCACGAGAAGCGACGGTTTGGTAGGTATGACACTTACTTACATGAGTGTGAACATCTTTGAAGATAAAGGGCCAATAGTATCCAGCCCAAAGAATTTGATGGGTGGTGGCATCAGCTGAGGCATGCCCAATTCTAAACTACATGTGGAATTATTCTACCATTTTGGCATCTTGGTCTCTGTTTATGCACCAGAGATAAATCCCCTCAAAGTTCCTGGGGAAAAGAGTTTCATTTTTTATCATGAAGTGTGCGCTCTTCAGTCACAGGGCATGACATTTGTTAGGAGGGGGACCCTACAGGCACTTTTTATTGAGCAATAGGTACACCAGATCAGTATGCCATGGATCCTAAGTGATGGAATCCATAGTGTAAGTTTCACACTCGATGTTTGGAGTTACTTTTGCCATCGCTCTACATAGTCCGTAGCCTCAGAATATTTTCATTGGTTGCATCTCGAGATCATATTCTTGGAGGATGGCCATCTATTTCCCATGGCATTCACCCAGTTCACTCTGTAGCAGTAAAGACTTGATATCCTAGCCCAGAATGATGGAGTGCACTTTGCTCCGGAGAATGTAGTGCCAAAATTTCTTCACGGCCCGGACTAGAGAAAAGGCTTGCTTTTCCAAGGGTGTATATTGGACTTCAGTGTTTTTGAAGGGGGGGCTCATGAAAGTAATAGGTCACTCTTCCCCTTCAACCTTCTAGGTTAAAATGTAGCAGAAGAGTGGTGTGAAGTGAAGGAGTAAATATGGAACAAGAGGGAATAGTCTGGACTTTCCAAGACTGGTTCCTCCACTATGGTTTGCTTGATCTGAGAAAATAATCGCTTTGCTTCAGGGATCCACTCAATCTTGGTATCTTTCTTCATCATGTCATTGAGTGGTTTGAAAATCTTGATGAATCCAGTAATGAACCGCCAGACAAAATTTATCTTTCCGAAGAAAGATCTCATTTCCTTTTTACTACCGAGCATCTGCAAATTTAGTAGTGCTTTAACTCTCTTAGGGTAAATGGATATCCCTTTCTCAAAGAATATATGCCCGAGAAATTTCCCTTTAGTGACCCTAAATATGCACTTCTTGGGGCTGAGGGAGATATCATATTGACACCATCTCTTGTAGATCTAAGCGAGGTAGGTGGAATGATCACGCCTATCCTGAGAAAATACTGTTAAATCATCCATGTAGATGATTATGCACTTGTTGACTAGGCCTTCAAACGCAATGTCCATGGCCTTTTGAAATGTAGCCCCTACATTAATGAGGCCAAAGGGAATTCTCTGGTATGAAAACGTCCCCCTCTTGGTGGTGAACATCATTTTCATTCTATCCTCAAACTTAACCATAACTTTGTTATACCTGAAGTACCCATCCAGGAAAGATATCATTTGTGAACCATTAACAATTTGTAACACCTCATCCAATGAAGCGAGAGGGTGATTGTCCTTCTTGGAGGCCTTGTTCAGGTTGTGGAAATCCACACATAGGCAGATCTCACCATTCTTTTTGCACATGGGGATGAGGTTAGAATCCCATGTTGTATGACAAATAGGAAAGATAATCTAGGCTAACAGTAATTTCTGAACCTCCTGATGGATTAGAGGTTTGATCAACGAGTTTACCGCCCTGTTCTTTTGCCGGAAAGGTTTGGCATCTAGTTTCAGGGGGATGGTATGAGTCATGATAGATGTGTCATAGGTTTTGATATCCTCATACCCTGAGGCAATAACACCAATGTATTATTGGAGAACTGTGAGAATCTTCTCCTTCTCCTCTAGGGAGCAGGAGGTACCAACGTGACCCAATTTTTCTTCATTGACTTTACCGATGTTGACTTTTTAAAAATTTCCTCCCTGAAAGGAGGATAATGTCTTATCTTGGCCCTGGGGGTCCAAATCAAAGATTCATTCTAAAGTTACCATCCCCTTAGGGATGGTTTTGGTGGGTATATGGTGTTAGTAATAACTGAGAGAGGGGGGGGGTGAATCAGTGGCCTAAAAAATTTATCCTTAAAACTTAACCACCAATCAATAAACCTCAGATTATTATGTCTCTAAAAGATGCATTCCATGAAATACTTATAATGATTAACTGTCTTTTGATGTTCTCTGTCTTTCCTTATTCTTTCTTAATTACCAATAAGTAGTATAACTATTTATCGAAACTCAGTAAATAAGCAGAGTATATCGATCAATCCAGTGTTAACTATGTCAGATACAAAATAATAAAGAAATGAATTATACATACATAACACATGAATTTTTAACATGGAAACCCTGTTAGGGGAAAAACACTGGGACTAGTACCCCAAATTTTCACTCTTCTGAAGTGAGTCCTGTTAGGAGCCAACCCTGTTAAAGGTTACAAACACAGGGTCAAGTGTGACCTTGTCAGAGGATTTTATACATAGAGGTTATCACTTAGTATCAGGCATCTATTGCTATCATCCTTGAATCAACCTCCTTCTTAGACTGTCAATAGGTATAGGGCAAGTCCAATGCTACTTTCATGAATCAAACTTTTTGGCACTCTTTGGGATGTACCTCAATATATAGAATACTGTTAAGTCCTGCTCAGTTAAGAGACTTGATGCTTCAATGGTTAAATTGAAACACTATGACCTATTCATATTGCAACTTTGAGATTTAGATTTTTAGATCTATTTATGTACATTACCTCTCTGATCAATGTATCAATTCAATTCTTTGTGCTCCACACTTTCTACTTTGTGATGCTGTGCTCACTGTTCATCGGTGTCTGCAGAATTCCTTAGCTCTCCTTCAGCTTGTTTGATCAGGACTATATGAAGTTATTCTTCATCATTTTCTCTTCAGCATCCTCTTTCTATTCACTCTCCTTAATCCCATTCGTAAATGAATTAAGCTTGTCTCTTATATAGACATGATATTTACTGTTTCTTGATTCTTGATTCTTGGCGTGAAAAACAATCCAACCAATTAGATTTAAAGCATAACTCCTAATTTGTCTCGTAATTATCTTCTTGCCAACTGTACAAATCATCTTTAAATCAATTACTTAACTCTGGTTGAATAAAAAAAAACAAACAACCAGTTTAGTCTATCTTTAGCTCTTGCCAACTAGATATTTTGTCATTTTCTGAACTCTCTATTCCGTCAGTCACCTCTGTAGTTAGTTGTTAGTGAAAACTGATAGTTCCATCGATGAGACTCCTTTTAGATTTGTGATCTCCATCCGTCGGGCATCATTGGAATTTTACTCGTCGGGCAACCTTCTAACTTTTCTCGTCAGGAATCCTGTGGTTTTTCTTCGTCAGGAAACACTATACTCTAGCTCGTTGGGTATCACTATGAATGTTCTTCTTTTCTCTGACCGTTGATGTGCACTCCATTAGTGTTGTTTGTCACTTAGTGAATACTTGAATTTTATGCATTGCTAAAAGCATAACCTTTGTTCCATTGATTCTCTGAAGTCTTTGGCATTATGTACATGACCGTATAGATGATATCAAGTTGACATCAATGAAAATAAAAACTATTAACTATTTTAATGCCTTGCATTATCTTCAACTTAACATTTTTAAACATCCAATCAGTTACATGTCATCAATCTCTCCCTTTGGCATTGATGGCAACATAATATTTTATCACACTATACTATTTCTAATACAATATGAAATAAAACTGTTGAGATTCATCAAACTACCAATCTTTTTGTTTTATCAACTGATAAATGCCTGACCATCGGTAAGCTCTATTTTAGCTTAGATTTGATTCTTGCAGCTCTCTATGTTCTGATGTGTTGTGTCCTCTCCTTGTGTCAATTTCTCTCCCTTGACTGTTCTTCTCTTTTGATGTCTTTTTCTCTTTTCAGAAACTCTCCCTTTGTAGAATCTTTTCATACAATTTTCTCTTCCTAAGGATATAATCTATAATCTCTCACTATTGGAGTAATGTGATAATGGATAATATCTTTCCTTAGAAAGATATGATAATATGGATAATTTCTCTCCCTTTGACAGCAATGCCAAACAAATATTTTACAAATATCTGACATTCATTTCAAACAATGATTTTTCTCCATCCATAATATATTCCTTGAATTTCCCTTATCCATCAACAATACAATAATATGCTCTGGTGCTCGGTGAAGATATATACCTGTATGTATATAGATGTAGCTTTGAAGTTCATCTTTTTGCTTGCATCAACATTAATGATATTCTGATAATATGTAGGCTGATGCAACCTTCAGTCACTTTACTAACTGGTAGACAGGGGTTTGAACCCTAGTCTCTTTCTCAAGTACTCAAATGTATCCTTGAGTAGTGGCTTGGTGAAGATATTGACCAATTGTTCTTTTGATTGCACATACTCAAGTATCACTTCCTTTGCTTGAACTTGTTCTCTCAAATAATGATGCTTGATGGCAATGTGTTTAGTCTTGGAATGCATGACTGGATTCTTGGAAATGTTAATTGCACTTGTATTATCAAAATAGATAATCACTGGCTCTAGGATCTTCATATGCATACTTTCCAGTAACTATTTGATCCATTCAATATTTGAGTAGTTTGTAGCAGCAACAACATACTCTGCTTCTATAGTAGATTGAGAGATGCATCCTTGCTTCTTGCTTATCCATGTGACAAGTCTATCATCCAATAAGAATGCTCCTCCAGTTGTGCTCTTCTGGTCATCAAGATTTTCAGCCCAATCAGTGTCGGTAAACACCTTAAGTTCAAATTTTCCTTCTCTTCTATACCATAAGCCATACTCCTTAGTATTCTTCAAATTTCTCAAAATTCTTTTCACAACAGTCATATGTGATTCCCCGGGGTTAGCAGAAAATCTAGAAACTATTCCTACTGCATTTGCAATATCTGGTCTAGTGTGTACAACATACATGAGTTTTCCAATCATTGATCTGTACAAAGTCTGATTTATCTCTATTGTCTTGTCCTCCTTTGTCAACTTACATCTAGTAGCCATCAGTGTTCCAATTGGTTTCTAATCTTCCATCTTTAATATTTTCAGGACCTCTTTAATGTATTTGGACTATGTAATGAAAATACCTTCACTTTGTTGAGTGATCTGTAGACCAAGAAAGAACTTGATCTCTCCAAACATAGACATCTCAAACTCTTTGCTCATCTCATTAGAAAATGATTTGCATATCATATCATTGCCTCCAAATATGATGTCATCAACAAATATTTCAGTAATCAAAGTGTTAGCATCAATATCTTCCTTTAAATAAAGATTACTATTTTCACTAGTCCTTACAAATCCAGTACTTATAAGATAGGAATGTAGTCATTCATACTAGGCTCTAGGAGCTTGTTTCAATCCATACAAGGCTTTGTGAATTCTACATACCATGTTTCTCTTGTCTGGATCGACACACCCTTATGGTTGCTCAATGTATACCTCTTCTTCAAGTATTCCATTTAGGAATGCTGACTTGACATCCATCTGGTATACCTTGAATCCTTTGAATGCAGCATAAGAAAGTATTATTATTGCACCTTCTAGCCTAGAAATGGGTGCAAATGTCTCTCCATAGTCTATACCTTCCTCTTGTGCATACCCCTTGCATACTAGTCTTGCTTTATTTCTTGTGACTTCTCCATTCTCATTCAACTTATTCTTGAATATCCATTTTTTATTGATGACATTCTTGTCATTTGGTCTTGGCACAAGTGACCATGTCTTGTTCTTTTCAATCTTCTCAATATCATCATTCATAGCACTTATCCATTCTTCATTATCAAGTGCAACATTGACAGATTTTGGCTCAAACTCACAAATTAAACAATTTGAGTTTAAATACTTCCTTCTTGTTCTTGTACTAGCTTTCTTATCTCCTATGATCTGGATCTCTAGATGGTTCCTTCTTACATATCTTGCAAGTACAGGTACAACTCTTTGTGTATTAGCTTGATCATCATTTTGATCTTCATTCTGTTCTTCATCACCTTGCACATTATTTTGATCATCATCCTGACCATCGATAATTGCAGTCTAACCGTCGGTTGCAACATTCTGTTGTTCTAGAATTAAGCACTGTTGCTCAGGCAGAGTATTGAGTTCTTCACAGTATAAAAAATTATTGTGTTCCTCTGGTTCTTTTGTGCTTTCCAGCTCATTCTTTTCTGCAAATTCATCTATCTTTACATTTGCACTTTCAACAATTTTGTTAGAAGCCTTGATAAGACATTTATAAGATTTTCTCTTGGTGGAATACCCTAGAAAGATACCTTCATCACTTTTAGTGTCAAGCTTTCTATTTCTATCATCCTTTAAGATATAACATTGACTACCAAAGATTTTGAAGTAACTTACATTGGGTGTTTTACCATACCATATCTCATAAGGTATCTTCTTTGTGTCCTTCTTCAATTGTACTCTATTCAGTGTGTAGACAAAAATACTGATAGGTTCCCTCCAAAAGATTTGGGTGACGCCTTTCTCTATCATTAGTGTTCTAGCACAATCAACTATTGACCTATTCCTTCTCTCAGCAATCCCATTTTTCTGTAGTGTTCTTGGTGCATAAACCTCTCTTTTTATACCATGCTCATTATAGAAATTAGTGAATTCATCTGATATAAATTCTCCTCCTCTATCTGATCTTAAACATTTTAGATCCTTACCATTTTGTTTTTCTACCATAGCCTTATACCATTTAAACATCTTAAATGCTTCATATTTATCTTTTAGAAACATAACTGTCATCATTCTAGAGTAATCATCAACAAAGAGAATAAAATACCTATCTCCATAATAACTCTTTGTCCTCATTGGTCCACATAGATCAGTATGGACTAATTCTAGAATATCATCAAATGTATGGGTTTTACTTTTGAAACTAGACTTTGTCATTTTACCTTTTTGACAATTCTTGCACATGATGTTGTTGGGCTTTGTCATCGTCGGTAAGCCTCTTACGTTTCTCCTTCTTCTTATTTTCATCATGTTGACAAAAATCACATGACACAAGATTTTGTGCCACAACCATATGTCTTCATTTCTAGTCATTAAGCAAGTGGTGTTAGTATCATTCAGATAGAATAAGTTACCTTTTTTCTGTTCACTGGTACCAATTAATCTTCTTGATTCATTGAAGATCTTTGCCTTTTTGTTCTCAAATGCTACTCTGTGACTTGAATTATTCAGCTAAGAAATACTCAATAGATTATAATTATATCCTTTTACCCAATAAGAATTTTCACATTTAATCATGTTATTCAACATTATAGTTCCTTTACCTTCAACTGGACAAGGTGTATCATTACCCATTCTTACTATACCACCATTATAATACTCAAAAGTGTTAAAATTTTCTCTTTCACTGGTCATGTGGTGAGTGCAGCCACTATCTATAATCCAGATGTAATTCTTGCTAACCTTAGATATGAGTGTAGTTTCTACATACCTTTCATCTTCATCTGAATCATCCTTCACAACCAAAAATACCATCTCAATGTCTTCATTAGGTTTAGTGTCAGTATCTTCATCTTTGCAAGCAGCTAGGTAGCTGGCTTTCTTGCCTTTGTCCTTGTAGTCTCGGGTATCTCCTTTTTTTGATTGTTGGTAACCTCTATAATCTTTGATATCACATCTATCAGATTTCTTCTCAAAAGATCTGTCATTACTTCTGTCATCTTTTCTTCTGTTAGGACATCTTGCATGAAAGTGTCCAATCTCTTTACAATTAAAGCATGTAAGTGGTAACTTGCCTTTGTATTTACCTTTGCCTCTCTGCATTCCTACAACCATAAGTGCTTCTATTTCATCTAGATCTTCTTCTTCAATTTCACTTTCACTATCTCTTCTAGATTTGTGTCTATGACTTGATTTGCTTATTCTCATAGAAGACTTAAATGCAGACTCTAAGTTTGGTAAGACACTATTATCAAAGTTATTCATCTCAAATGAAATCAGTCTACCAATTAAACTATCAAGAGTAACTATTGTTTTCTATTTCTCTGATTTCTTGAATGGCAGAAACTCTAATAGAATATATAGGCAGTGAGGTTCTAAATATTTTATTTACCATTGTCTCCTCTTCAAGTGTACCTCCAACTCCTCGTATAGCATAAGAGTCTATCAATGATAAATATTTGATATCTCACACCTATCGTACAAGGAATAACCCTCAACCTAATCCAGTGATTCCTACTTATTTACCACCTTCTCAACCCATTCTTCCTCCTTCATCCTGTCTTCCTAGCCAAAAGTATGATTTGATAAACCAATTGTGGAATACCCCTGCCAAGCTTTCTTTATGGGAGCTTCTTCAAACTTCACCTACATACCATGAATCCTTGCAAAAAGATCTAGCAACTCTTTCCACTGCACCTCATAATCAAGAGAACATCAATGTATTCTTAGAGTGTATGCATGCCACCCTGGGTCCTCCTAACATTGTATTTACTCAAAAGGATTTACCTTCTAAAGATGTACATAATCAATATGATGCTCTTATGGTTTCTTTTACTATTAACAAGAGTATCATTCATAGGATCTTGATTGAGAATGGATCTAGGCTTAATATTTGTAGCATGGACATGCTCAAAGTGATTAAAGCTGATCTTTCAAGTATTCAACATGATAATTCTCCTATACGTGGCTTCGATAACATTGATAAGAAAACTTTTGACATCCTTACCTTACCAATCAAAGTAGGTCTGGTCATCTTGAATACTCCTTTTCATGTTATTCTTGGACCTCTTAATTATACCCTCATTTTGGGTAGATCTTGGTTGCATGAGATGCATGTTTTTCCTTCCATTCTTCACCGTAAAGTCAAGTTTATTCACAACACCATGGTGAATACACTTGATGTAGATGATGCGCCAAATCCTTGTTTGAATATTCAAACCCACAATACTCCTATTCCTAATAGTAATCCTTCTTCCTCTAATGCTCTTCCTAGAGATGATTGGGGAACCTTCAATTTTAATCCTACCTTTATTGGAGAGTATAAGATTTCTAATCTTGATTTGATGAAGCAACAAAGAGAGTTTGAACAATGAGCTATTGCTTCTACTTCTAATTCCCTTCGTAATAACTTTGTCACTGCTTCTACCCACTATAAATCTGTGAAACCTACTAAGGATGACATAGTGACTACTGAGATTCTATTGAATCCTTCTGCTATGGCTTCTCGTTATGGTCATGGTTATCATTTACTAGTTAAACAAGGATTCCATGGTCAAGGATGTGGTAAGCATAAACATGGAATTCAAATGCCCTTATAGAATGGGGGGCATGAACATTATTATGGATTGGGATTTAATCCTGAACACCACATCAATGTTACCAACATCTCAAATAAAACTTCAAAACATGATGAACCTATGAAGGAATTTGACCAAGAAGTTCTTTTTCCTAAACTCCTTTGTGCTAAGGTGATTACTAGACCTAAACACAAAAATAAATGTAATTCACACTTGAAAAATCTTCCTTTTTGTTTGTATCATAGATTTTATGATCACTCTACTAATGAATGTCAAGCTTTACATTATAAGATTAGGCAGCTCAATGATAGCAAATTTATTTATATATCATGTGGCAATGAGTTGTATTTCAATCTTGTTTTCTCTAAATAACATTTATGTTCCTATTATGGAGATCCAAATTATGTAAACAATGTTAGCCTACACCTTGTGGGCTCATTGTCTTGCATAGTGTTGTGAGCAATATAATAGGTTCCATTCCATCCTTGTTCTAACGCTTGGGGGGGAAGGATGCCATCTCCTTCTTTTCTATCTTTCTGAGATCCACTTTTCCCTTGGTTAAGCCGTATCTATATATTATGTGATATCCAATGATACATGAAAATTTTGGTTTGCATTGAGGATCTATGTCCTTGATTATAACCTATTTCATTGTTTGACATTGGGTTTTCATGGTTGATAAATCTCTCACCTTGGAAACTGAATAGTGTGCTATCCGTCACAAGGGTTACTTTTTCACTTCTTGCATGATATCTCTTTGCATTCATCCCTTCCATGGCCTCATAGGAGCTATGAACTTCTTGGATTGGACTAGGTGTTGTCTATAGATATTGTCTTTATGTTGAAGAATGATTTATCCTTGTTCTTTTCTTTCCTTAACATGTCAAAATAGTATGTATTTTTTCCATCTTAAGAAGGGGGGCATATATGCAGCCTCCCTCATTCTATATTATGAATTTTTTTTCTAACCTTTTATTTTTTAGGATGTTAAATACTCTGAAGGTAATGCACATAATTTTCTAAATCCCAAAGAGATACACATTCAATTACAATTCAATATGCTAAATCCTCTTAAGGTAACACACATAATTTGCTAAATCCTAAAGAGATACGCATTTTACAAATGTATTCGATGGTGATATAAGGATATGGATCCATGGGTACTTCATAAAAGGAATAAAAAGATAGACTACATACTTTATGGGGTGACTATCAAGTTCTTTCTTGGTGGGCCATCCTATCCTTTTTGTGGTTCACAGTGAGATACACACATCTTACTGGGCGAGCTAACCACTCCTCTCTCTCTGTTTCTCTTTGACTGGTGATATCTCTCTTATCATAATATTAGGGTTGACAAAGACTTGAGTCTATGGTGGCTTGAGGATTACTTTGTCCTTTTTGATTTCAATAAGATTATCTTTTCTTCATGATCTCCTTTACCAAGAGTTTGCATCGAGTCCATACTCTTGCTAAAGTGGGGGCTAAATGTATAGTCAGAAAATGGAAGCACTTCCATTGTAAACTAGTTTATCCCTCTGATTAATTGGTTTGTGGTCATGTCAAGCTCCTTAAATGGGTCTCTGACTTGGATCTGGATTTTCCCCCTATTCTGCCCCATTTCCCACTTCTCTACGGCTTGTTTCTGGCATCCTAAACTGCACACCTAAGATTTTTGACCTTAGGGTCAAAATTGATCTTTTTGGGTCAAGGTCAACCTCAATATTGACCTAGGTCAAGGTCAAACTTGACCTAACCTAGGTTAGAATCAACCTTGATTCTGATCTAGGGTCCAAATTTCATGTTTCCGAGGTTTTCGGATGTCGGGCTTCAGAAAGGTTTAATTCCCGCTTCTGGGTCGACTATTTCGGTCTTCGAGGCAACGATTCTTGAAATTATAATTAGTATATGTCCACTTCTAGGGATATAGGTCTAATTGGAATTTAATTCTCTTATGTAGGCCTCTCTAGAAGATTGTGCCCTAGATTTGTATATAAGGAAGCCTTCTCCTCTCATTTTGTTTAAGACTTGAGAAGTGAAATCTTAGTGTAAAGGACAAGCTAAGAAGCAAGATTTGAAGCAATATAAATATATATTGAAGCATTAATATACTCTAAAGCATTAAAGCACTTTCAATCACTCAATTCATCAAGGAGATCCATTGGTAGCCATTGACGGATTTAAAGCTCGATAGAGCTCTCTTGTTGAAGATTTTTCCATCCACATCAATGCAAGCTTCCTCCTATTCAAAGATCCATTCAAGATTGGTGTTGAATATCTACAAGAAATTTATTTGAGACATCCTACATCCAACATTCTACATTCTACATCCTTTTGAAGCATACATACTTGTGGGTTCAAGGATTCAAATCCTCCACAAGGGTTTCTATACAAGAAAGGTGAATTCATTTATTTACTTTGTTACTTATGCAATTTCAATACAATTATAAGGTTAATTCCAAAATTGGGGTTTGACCAAGGAAACCCCCCCCAACAAAAAAACCATTTTTCTTGCAGGGACAGGTTCAGAATAGCGAATTGGAGTGCAGATTCAAATACCCTTTTCAGAAAACTATCAGGATCTGGAAATAGATTTTCTGTCGAAACTTTTTGGTCAGAATTGGAGATTCTAGGTCAAAATCGGAACTTCTGGGTCAGAATAAAAAATTTTGGGTCAAAGGTGACATTCATTTTTGGGTCAAAATCAACCTTTCTCAGAAATGACAAAGATTTATGGGTTTTTTACATCTCACAGTTTCAGTTCAGGAACGGTAAAATCAAAAATTTCTGAGACCATTTAAAAGGGCTTTCAACAGATTATTTTTCAGAGGTATGTATTTTATTCCATTATCCTTTGCAAACATTTCCAAAAATTTACATTCCTTATCATAAAAATTAAATGTAAGGTGGATAATATGTGCATAGGGTCACTTTTATGAGCAAATCTCCATTGTTCTAAACCCTATCCATTTTCTTTATTACATCTATTATCCATCATAATTTATGGTAAGCACTTAGACATGTTGTTTCATCTTACAGACATCATTAGACTCTTCCTTTCGTTCATTCATTGATGGATAAGAAATAAATACAATTAAAATTTTATAAGAAGAGTGTATTAAAAATTTCCTCCAAAGCTAGCACTCAGGGTACACAAGAGTTCAATATTCATAGGACAGTGGGGAAAGGAAGGGTAAATTAATATGTGGTGGAAAATAGTTGAATCTTTAATGCTAGTAGTAAAGGAATGATAGATTCCACCTTATGTGAACTATTATTAGTTAAAATGCCCAGGCAAACAGGTGAAATGGTCATTAAAACTAGAAAAAAAAGTTGCACTGTCAAGTCTGTATTATGTATCATCAATTAATATGTGATCTAAAATGGTCAAAGCCTTATTTCCACATTAAAAAAAATTCACAATCCAATCCATATGAAAGAGTGCGGTAAATTAGTTTGTCAGATAAAATAGTCTAAGTTGTAAATTAATTTGTAATAAAATTTAGTGAGTAGCTAGTAGTTACATTGTTTTGACAGTGTTATTCTCTAATTTCTCTCTTGATAATCTCTGTGTACTACCCTTCATTATAATTTTAACCATACGCAAGATGAGACACTTCAGAAAAATTAGTCTTCAAATTTTATGCTTTCTTACAAATTCCTTTGTGTAAAGGTTCTGACAAAACCTGAAGCCCAATCATCATGTAACCGATGACAATTGGGTTTCCTTTTCTAAATTGTTTCTTATTCCTATGTTTGTTGTGATAGCCAGAGATATAGTTTGATATTACTTCTTGCAAATAAGATATATGTAAGAGAGTTGTTGTGCATTTCTACATGCTGTAAAAGTCAGAATAAAAGTGATTTTCTTGCTAGTAGAGTGGATGTAGTCCTTTTGGAGAAAACACTATAAATCTTTGTGTTTCTCTATGTGTGTGCATTTTGTTTCTCTTATTCTTTTTATTTCAAATATGTATGTTTCATTAACCTCAAAAATTGGTATCAAAGATGTGAAATCTTGTTTATGTTTGGAGATTGATGAAGATTTCTCAAAGTCATGGATAAAGGAAAAAAAAATGAGAAGTTTGTTGGGAAAATTTTTAGGTTATGGAAAGTGTAGATAGAATCATTATTGATTTAGAAGGATCTCTAAGTTGGGTTTCAAGGAAAGACAAAGGGTAAAGGAACACTAATGTGAGAAGAAAGGGAGAAGCTCAATTAGCAAGCATGAGCAATAGAGAAGACAACGAAAGAGATGTTGGATAAATTATCTTCATTATATGAGATGGCTTCAACATCGAACAAGGTATTCGTTATGAAAAATTTGTACAATCTAAAAAATGAAAGTCAGAGGAGTTATGTTGAATCATCTCAATGAGTTCAATACATTAATTTCTTAATTGATTTCAGTAGGCATAACATTAGATGATGAAATGAAAGATATAATGCTATTATGTTCATTGCCGAATAGTTGGGAAGGATTAGTAATGGTAGTCAACACTTTGGTGGCTTTCAAAATTAAACTTAAATTTGATGAGGTTTCTACTACACTTCTTAGCAAAGACATGTGTAGGAATAATCATGAGTCTTCCTTAGGTGATGCATTAACAATGGTTAGCACAAGAAATCAAGGTAGGAGTCAAGAAATAGGTAGATATAAAAATAGTGGAAGGTCTTTGATGGGGAGCTCCTCTCCTAGAACCTTCTAGCTCTCTCTAAGACCTTCTCTTGGTCTTCCTTAGGGTCTCTATCTCTACCCTAAATAGAGGATACCTCTTTTATTCCCTCACACACTAGGAGCTTACCAACAACTTTAAACCCTTCACTAGACTCTCCTCCATAACCTTCTCACATCCATGGCTTCACTAACCTCCTACCATTCCAATGGTGTAAAATTATTGTGGATTTGTTCCTTGAATCCTCTTAGGTCTAATCCAACCCCTATGGATCCAAATTTTGTTAATCTTTCACCCATTTTCCAATCGGGTTCCAAATTACTAGTCTTTTAGGCCTAGTAGCCTTTTTAGGCCTATTAGCCCTCCTAATCACTGAAAAGGTGGATTTTATCCTAAAATACCTTAACACCCCTAGATAAAAATTGTATAATATTTGTGGGTTTTTCCTCACCTTAAATATTTTCTAGGTCTCTGATTCCAACCTTGTCCATACAATGGACTTTCACCAAACCCCTAAAAATAAGGGTTTCTAGGGCATGAAGACTAGTTTGGTTTCTTGGGCTTCTTTATTTGATCAATTGAGTTCTTCAAAACTTCTCCTTCCATAATAAGGTTTGAAATTCATTCCCTCACACTCCTCTAACCTTGATTGGCACATACGAATCACTCAACAACCTCCATTACCTCTGCACTATTCAGTTACCCTAGCCAGAATAATCACTACTCGCCTTGGGCCTGAATGTTCTCAAGCTTCCCCTACACACACACACTCCACAATCCATATCTACAAATTATATACAAGGATATAATGGATTCCAATTTTTCATGGAGTTTGAACCACAGGAACACCAAGAAAAGCCATCTTTTACATGACTGGACCAAAACTGGCCATTAAACTCACAAAATACAAGAAATTAAACAAAAGCTAACTAGAAAGAACAATTCACTAATCCAATGAAACCAATATCTAAGTAATTAAATTTCAAACACTCTTCATTCTTTCATTCAATCCATTCAATCCACAAAAGTGATGGATGATGGCTTTGTATCCTAATTACAGTGTAAATTGGTTCTTTTTAATGACCAGTCCATACAATATGAAATCTAACTGTGAAATTAGGGTTCAATTCATCTTATATACTCTCATCCCTCATGTCTAGACCCTCTGGTTGGGATTTCGGAATCATAAGAGCTGATTCCTAAAATCTAGGAAATGTTGTCATGACAAATTTTAAAAGTTGTCATGACAACCTTGACAACTTTTGTAAAATTGTCACTTTCTCCACTTTGATGTTCCTATTTGGTTTCAAACCTTACCAAATGACCTCAAATGACTTGAAAACATAAAAAAATTAAAAATATTTCCATTTTGGAATTTTTGTCAACCCTTTGACCTTTTGGTTGACTTCTAGGTGTTAGACCCCTAGAATCAACTTGACTCAACCACACACAAACCCTAATCTCTCCTAACACTAGACACACCTAAAACACACTAGGGAATTTATAACATATTACTTATTCATGGATGGTTGTAAAAACCATACTACAAGCCAAAATGAATAAAGATCTACCTAAAGACCTTAGGGTGCTCCTACACCATCCTCCCCCTACAACAAGAAAGTTAAGGTACCTTTGGTGTCAGGAAATCCTCACTGATTCCATTCTTCTTGAAGTCACTCTCAGCTTTCCAAGTGGCTTTTGACTCTAGTTTTTGTCTCCACTTCACTAGATGCTCCATATAGACTTTGTCTTGTCTTCTTCTTTACTGTTGAATCCAATATCTTTTCCACTTGTGGCTTGACTGGTTCCAAAGTCTTGAACTCTCCCACATCCTTATGCACCTCTGTACTATACTGCAACTCAGCCATAACTGGCCCCTTATACTTGATCAAATCCTTCACATTGAAGATTGGATAAATTGAGATCTCCTTGGGAAACTCCACCTTGTAAGCATTGGGTCCATACTTAGCCAATATCTTGCAAGGTCCAATCCTTTTCATCTATAGTTTTCTAGGTATGAGCTTTTGTAGTCTTGGCTTATTCAGGAACACCATTACTAACTCACCCACTTTAAACTGCAAATCTCTTCTTCCCTCATCTCTTTTAGCCTTCAATTTCTGATTGGCCTCTATTAAGGTCTTTTTCACTTGCTCATGGACTTCCTTCATTGATTGTGCAAATTCATCAGCATGTCCACTAACTCCCTCATATCCTTTGAGGTCTTTGAGCTCCATCACACCCCTTGGATGTTCCCCATACACAATCTCAAATGGAATTTTCCCTGTAGTCTTATTTGTGCTATCATTATAGGAAAATTTTGCCTATGGAATAACTTGCTCCCATCCTTGTCCATTTTCCTTTGTCAGACATCTAAGTATGTTCCCAAGAACTCTATTGATTACTTCAATCTACCCATCTATTTTAGGATGATAGGCAGATCCATGAGATAAGTTTGTACCTAGTCTCTTCCATAGGATCTTCCAAAAGTGCCCCATGAACTTCACATCCCTATATGCAACAATACTCATTGGTAGGCCATGAATCCTCACTATCTCCTTGAAGAACAAGTAGGAAATATGGCTGGCATCATGTGTTGTTTTGCATGGTATGAAGTGGCTCATCTTACTAAACCTATCTACCACTACAAACACACTGTCTAAACCCATTGGAGTCCTAGGTAACCCCACTATGAAGTCCATGCTTATGCACTCCCAAGGTCTACATGGGATGGGTAATGGATGGTAAATTCCTAAATTTGATGAAGTGAATTTAGCCTTCTGACATATGCCACATTGTTCCACATATCTTCTCACTTCCTTCTGCATCTTTGGCCACCAATAGAACCTTTTCACTAAGTCCAATGTCTTATTTAGTCCAAAGTGTCCACTTAGGCTCCCATTATGTTTCTCCTATTTGAGGGTCTCCCTCATAGAGCCTTTTAGAACACAAAGTTTCTTGCCTTTGAATAGAAACCCATTCTACAATGTATACACTGCAAACTCACTGTGAAAGTGATTCTCAAAATTCTTTCACACTTTGTAAATCTCTGAGAAATCTAAATCTCCCTTATATAGGTCCTTAAAACCTTCAAATCATGTACTCTACAACTGAATCTTCTAAATGGTGATTAGTATCCTACTAAGGGTGCATCTGAAACTTTGTTTTTCACCCCTTTCTTATGTTTTATAGTGAAAGTGTATGACTTTAGGAACTCCATCCATTTGATGTGTCTCAAGCTAAGCTTGTCTTGAGTGTCTATGTAACTCACTGCTTGGTTGTTTATGAAGACAACAAAATATTTAGGAAATAGATAATGCCTCCATTTATTTAAGGCTTGCACAAGAGCATATAGCTCCAAGTCATAGAAAGAGTACCTAGACTTAGTCTCATTTAGTCTTTCATTGAAAAAGGCCATAGGCTTGCCTTCTTGGCCTAGGACAGATCCTACTAAAATGCCGCTTTCATCACACTCCACAATGAATGGTTTATCAAAGATAGGTAACAAAAATATAGGTTGAGTGGCTACTTCTCTTTTAAACCTTTCAAACCCCTCATTAGCTGCCTTAGTCCATATGAATTTAGTCTTCAATCCTCCTTTGATAGTCTTTAGGACTGGAGCACAAATCTCATTGAATCTCCTACTGAACTTCCTATAGAATTGGGATAACCCATGGAAGCTCCTAACTTGATTCCCTTTCTTAGGAGTAGGCCAGTTCAATATGGCCTCTACTTTCTCTTTATCCATTTTCAAGTCACCCTCGGAAACTAAAAAGCCAAGGTAGACTAACTCTTCCTTCATGAACTCACTCTTCTCAAGGTTTATGTTGAGTTTCTCCTCTTGAAAATTCTTCAACACTAACTCCAAGTGTTTCATATGATCCTCTTTGGTTTTTCTAAACATCAGGATGTCATATAAATAGACAACTACAAAAACACCTATATAGTCTTTTAAGACTTCATTCATAACCCTCATAAAGGTTCTTGGTGCATTGGTAAGCCCAAAGGGCATAACTAACCATTCATATAACCCCTCTGTGGACTTAAATGCTAACTTCCACTCATCACCTTCCTTCATCCTAATTTGATAGTACCCACTCTTCAAGTCAATTTTAGAGAAGTACTTAGCACCCCCCAAGCAATCCATAAAGTCTTCTATTCTAGGAATTGGAAATCTGTACCTTATAGTTATCCTATTTATTGCCCTAGAATCAGTACACATCCTCCACTTACCTCCCTTCTTAGGAGCCAACACCACTGGGACAATACAATGGCTGATGATTTTCCTAATCAATCCTTGATCCAACAATTCTTGCACTTGCCTGGCTATCTCCTTGTTTTTCTCTGGTGTCATCTTGTATGTAGCTTTGTTTGGAAAGGATGCTCTTGGTATGAATTCAATTTGATGAATTATCTCCCTCTTTTGTGGTAGTGAAGCTGGCGTATCCTCACATATTATGTCCTTGAACTGGTCCAACAGTTCTCTCACCTCTTTTGGCATAAGTGCTTGTTTATGAGTCTCCTCCTCCTTTGGATTTAACAAGATTTCATAGCCAACTTAGTCATCTTTCATATGCCTTAGGAATTATTTTACATTCATCAACATGGCACTGGTTTCTTCCTTCTCCACTATGTCTTCTTCTATTAAATACTATATTTTGAAAGTTACCCCATTTTTCTTGAAGGAGTACTTATTATCTTTCCCATTATGGACAACTTCTCTGTCATACTACCATGGTCTGCCAAGCAGTAGATAGGAAGCATCCATTGGAAACACATCACATAGTATCCTATCTTGATACTTTCCAATGGAAAATTCTACCCACACTTGTTCATTCACTAAGATGTTTCGGCCCTTGTTCAACCATGTAACTTTATAAGGACACACATGTGGGATTTTAGTGAGCTTCAACTTCTCTACTTCCTCCTCAGATATAACATTATCTATTGACCCTGAATCAATGATCACTTTGCACACTTTCCCCAATATCTTGCATTTCACTCTAAAAAGATCCCTCCTCTTCTTGTGCTCATCTTTGGTGGGTGTCTTGATCAGTATTCTTCTCAACATAAGGTGTTCTCCTTTCTCTGAATCTAGGCTCACCTCTGCTTGTTTAGATAAATATTCTTCTTGGACATAAGTTATTTTATTCTCCCCTTGTGAGGATGTTGGTTTATCTAGACACCTATATGCAGGGTGTCCCAACTATCCACAGTTGTAGCATTTCATTAAAGAAAAGTGAGAGGTTCTCCCAAAACCTCCTGATCTTCCTCTACTACTATTGTAAGAACTTCTTCCTCTATTATTGTATCCACCCCTACTTCTTTTTTCTTGTCCTCACTTTGAATATCTGGAGTCACTTTGTCTGCTACTGTCACTTCCTTTTCCACTTGAACCTCCTCTATGCCCACCTTTGTTGTCTCTACCCCTTCCTCTACTTTTGGAGCTAGAATCTTGCCTCTTCTTGAGTTTCTCTTCCACTTCAAAGCCATTTGAAAACAACTATGAATGGAAGTCAGGGTAAAGATACTAAGTTCTTCTTGAATGTTCCACATTAATCCATTAAGATATCTTGCAACCTTGATGCTCTCTGTCTCCTAGATTCCTGATTTGAGACAAAGTTTTTGAAATTCTTCAGTATAGGGTGGCACATCTAGGTCCTTTTGCCTAAGGTTCTGCCTCTTCTTATATAGTTGAATGTCATAATCTTCAGGAAGGTAATTTTCCTTCACCTTTTACAACCATTGTTTTCCAATTTTCTATGAATTCTTTCCCTCTTTCTCTCTTTCTTTGTGCAAGAACTTCCACCATGCGAGTGCTTTCCCTCTTAGCCTTGACTTGGCTATCTTCACCTTTTGTGCTTCTGTGATCCCATCACACTCGAAGTGATTCTCCATCCCTTCAAGCCATTCCAAAACCATTTATGTATCCATCTTACCAGAGAATAATGGTATTCCTTCTAGATCCTTTCCACTCAATGCCTTGAGGAATGGTTCCTCAGGTAGAAGAGGATCAGGCTCTGGTTCTACCTCCTCTTCTACTGGTTTCTTTCCTTTATCTATCCCTTCATGCATTTCTTCTCTCAACTTGCTGGTAGTCTCTACCATCTCTGTCATCTTTATCTTCATTTCTTCCATTGTTTCTTCAAGAAGCCTATTCTTGACTTGTTTCTCTGACAAATCCTTGACCAACTCTGCATTGGTCACCATGATGTTCTCACCTATGGATTCACTCCACTCTGACATACACTAATCCACTCCCAAGCCTTTCAATGGCTTTGATACCAATTTTATGGGGAGCTCCTCTCCTAGAGCCTTCTAGCTCTCTCTATGACCTTCTCTTGGTCTTCCTTAGGGTCTCTATCTCTACCCTAACTAGAGGATACCTCTTTGATCCCCTCACACACTAGGAGCTCACCAACAACTTCAAACCCTTCACTAGAATCTCCTCCATAACCTTCTCACATCCATGGCTTCACTAACCTCCTACCATTCAAATGGTGTCAAATTCTTGTGGATTGGTTCCCTGACTCCTCTTAGGTCTAATCCAACCCCAATGGATCCAATTTTGTGAATCTTTCACCCATTTTCCAATCAGGTTCCAAATTACTAGTCTTTTAGGCCTAGTAGCCTTTTTAGGCCTATTATCCCTCATAATCACTGAAAAGGTGGATTTTATCCTAAAATACCTTAACACCCCTAGAAAAAAATTACATAATATTTGTGGGTTTTTCCTCACCTTAAATATTTTCTAGGTCTCTGATTCCAATCTTGTCCGTACAATGGACTTTCACCAAACCCCTAAAAATAAGGGTTTCTAGGGCATGAAGACTGGTTTGGTTCTTTGGGCTTCTTTAGTTGATCAATTTAGTTCTTCATAACTTCTCCTTCCATCATAATGTCTGCACTTCATTCCCCCACACTCCTCTAACCTTGATTGGCACATACCAATCACTCAGCAACCTCTATTGCCTCTGCACTGTTCAGTTACCCTAGCTAGAATAACTAGTACTCGCCTAGGGCCTGAATGTTCTCAAGCTTCCCCAACACACACACACACACACTCCACAATCCATATATTCAAAGTATATACAATTCTCTAATGGATTCCAAGTGGTCATGGAGTTTGATCCATGAGAACACCAATAAAATCCATCTTTTACATGACTGGACCAAAACTGGCCAGTGAACTCACAAAATATAAGAAATTGAAAAAAAGCTAACTAGAAAAAAAAAATTAACTAATCCAATGCCACAGAGATCTAAGGAATTACATTTAAAACACTCTCCATGCTTTCATTCAATCCATTCAATCCACAAAAGTTATGGATGATGGCTCTGTATCCTAATTACAGTGTAAATTGGTTCTTTTTAATGACCAATCCGTACAATATGAAATCTAACCATCAAGTTAAGGGGTGAATTCACCTTACTATCATCCCTCATTTCTAGACCCTCTGGTTGGGATTTGGGAATCATAAGAGCCTGATTTCTGAAATCTAGGAAATGTTGTCATCACAACTTTTAAAAGTTCTCATGACAACTTTGACAACTTTTGTCAAATTGACACTTTCTCCACTTTGATGGTCCTATTTGGTTTCAAACCTTACCAAATGACCTCAAATGAATTGAAAACATTAAAAAATTAAAAATATTCCCATTTTGGAATTTTGGTCAACCCTTTGATCTTTTGGTTGACTTCTATGTGCTAGACCCCTAGAATCAACTTGACTCAATCACACATAAACCCTAATATCTCCTAACACTAAACACACCTAAAACACACTAGGGACTTTATTACATAGTCCTTATTCATGGATGGTTGGCCAAACCAACCTACAAGACAAAATGACTAAAGATCTACCTAAAGACCTTAGGGTGCTCCTGCACCAGTCTCACTCTACACATTAGTCACAATCAAGAGGCCAAAATGGTACATGTTGGTTTTGTGGTAAATTGGGACATACAAAAAAAATGTTGGTAATGAAAAAAGACCCAAGATAGATTGATAAATGAAGGATCACATACTGCAGCTGCTAAAGATGATGGTGTATTGGTACTTGCAGCTGGTGACACAAATGCAAGTTCCTGGGTTCTAGATTTTGGAACCTCTTTCCATGCTACTCAATGTCGGAGTGCTTTCATGAATTATCAAGAAGGTATATTTGGTAAATTTTTTCTTTGAGATAACAAAGAATGTGACATTGCCAAAAAGGGTGATATTTTATTATCATTGGAAAATGGTAGAAAATGGCTTTCTAGAGATGTACATCATGTTCCTTATCTTAGTATAAATCTAATTTTTGTAAGTCAACTTTATGTGCAAGGCCGTTATATTCATTTTTTCTTAGATTCATGGAAAGTAACAAAGGTTTTCTGATTTTGGTAAAAGGAAAGAAACTAGGGAGTTTATATCTTTTAGAGTGCAAGGGTGAAGTGGGAGCTGCCATGACCATTATGGATAGTAGCACTAAACTTTGGCACAAGAGGATCGGTCACATGAGTAAGAAGGGTCTTGAAGTAATGCTTCAACGCGCTCAGCTTCTGTGTCTTAAATTGGTTAATTTAGAGTTATGTGAGCATTGCCTTTATGGAAAATAAAATTGAACCATCTTTAAATGTAGGGGTCATGACATGAACTATTCTCCATTAGAGCTTGTGCATTCTGATATTTTTGGTCCTATAGAGGTAACTTCTATTGGTGGTGTAAATAAATTTTTTACATTTCTTGATGATTGGACTCGTGAAGTTTTGATTTATACGTCGAATTAGAAATCAGAAGTGTTTTCTAAATTTAAAATTTTCAAAGCTATGGTTGAAAATCAGACTGGCAAGAAAATGAAATTTCTACTAACAAATAATGGTGGTGAGTTTTTCTCTTCAGAATTTCATATTTTTCTTGCAGATCATGGAATTCATCGAATTGAAACAGTCCCTTATACACCTCAAGAAAATAGTGCAGCTGAGAGGTTGAATCAGACTATTTTGGAAAGAACTCGGTGCATACTCTCCAATGCTGATTTGGGGAAAGAATTTTGGGCAGAGGCATGTAATACTGTTATTTATTTAATCAATCGTGCTCCTTCATCTCGTCTTGATTTTGATATTCTGGAATTGAGGGTTCTTGGGATATGCATTTCATTTAGTCATTTTCATATTTTTGGTTGTGATGATTATGTGCACATTGCTAATGAGCAGTTGAAAATATTAGATTTCAAGTCCAACATGTGTATGTTTTTGGGGTATGGTGAAGATCAATTCGGTTTTAGACTATGGGATCCCATTGCAAAGAAATTTATCCGTGGCCGAGATGTTCTCTTCAATGAAAATGGTATCTCAGGTTTGCAAAATCAGAATACCACTTCTAGTGACTCTATCAAATTTGATCTATTTGATAGGCTTGAGAATTAATTGGTGGTGATAAAACATTGACAATGTTGTATTCAAGAAGTGGAGAGTCCCGAGTTGTGGAGGAAATCCTGTTATGTTTTTTGGCCTCTCTTTGTATATCTTTGTCAATTGCATAATGGTTTTTGAATAAAGTACATATAATTAGTTGTAGAATGTAACATATTAATGTAGTTTAAGTTTATGTAATCTACACAATGCTCACCATACAAGAAGTATTATTTTATTTTAGTTTTATGTGTTTCCATGAATTTTAATGTTGTATTTTATTTGAATGACCTACACAAAATATAATATGTAACTTTAATTCATCTAAAATAAGTGCTACTATTTATAAGACTGCCTTCTACAATGCTGCATGTTTGTAGACTATCACTTATATATATATTTTTTAATCTAAATCTTCATTTATGCTTTCAAATAAAAATCCTAGAAATGTATCCCTTCCACCTCCTTTGGATACAAGTGATAATATCTATTATACATCATAATTTATGGTAATCACTCAGACATGTTTCATCTTACAGACATTATTAAACTCTTTCTTTCATTCATTGATTCATTGACGAAGAAGAAATAAATACAAATAAAATTATATAAGAAGAGTGTATTAAAATTTTTATCCAAAGCTCGCACTTAGGGTAAACAAGAGTTCAATATTCCTAGGACAGTGGGGAAAGGGAGCATAAATTAATATGCAGTGGAAAATAGTTGAATCTTTAATTCTAGTAGTAAAGGAATGGTAGAGTCCACCTTGTGTGAACTAATATTAGTTAAAATGCCCAGGAAAATGGGTGAAGTGGTCATTAAAACTAGAAAAAAAGTTGCACTGTCTAGTCTATATTATGTATCATCAATTAATATGTAATCCAAAATGGTCAAAGTATTATTTTCAAATTAAAAAAAGGTTCAAAATCCAATCCATATGAAAGAGTATGGTAAATTAATTTGTTAGATAAAATAGTCTAAGTTGTAAATTAAATTGTAATAACATTTAGTCAGTAGCTAGTAGTTACATTGTTTTGACATGGATATTCTCTCTTTTCTCTCTTGACAATCTCTGTGTACTACCCTTCATTATATTTTAAACCATACCGAAGATGAGACACTTAAAAAAAATTAGTCTTCATCAAATTTTCTGCTTGCTTTCAAATTCCTTTGTGTAATAGTTCTGACAAAGCCTGAATCCCAATCATCAAGTAACCGATGATAATTGGGTTTCCTTTTTTGAATCGATTCTTATTCCCTTTTTTTGGTGCGATAGCCAGAGATATAGTTTTCCAATACTTCTTGCAAAGAAGATATATGTAACAGAGTTGTTGTACATTGTTGCATGCTATAAAAGTTTGAATAAAAGTGATTTCCATACTGGTAGAGTGGATGTCATCCTTTTGGATGAACCATTATAAATCTTTATTTGTGTGTGTGTGTGTGTGTGTGTGTGTTATATTTCTCTCTCTTTTTTTAAAATCTTGAATATGTATGTTTCATTAACCTCAATAATTTGTATAAGAGCTGTGAAATCTTGTTTTGATTTTCTGGAGATGGGTGAAGATTTTGTAGAGTCATAGCTGAAGTAGACAAATGGAAAATCAAGAAGTTTTCTAGGAAAATTTTTGGGTTATGGAAAGTGTAGATAAAATCATTATTGATTAAGCAAGATCTCTCAATCACGTTGCAAGGAAAGACCAAGGGTCAAGGAACACTAACGCCAAAAGTATGGGAGAAGTTCGATCAAAAAGCACGGGCAACAATTTTTCCATCACTCTCAAGAAGTGTTCTCTTCAGCATCTCAACAAAGAAGACAAGGAAAGAGTTGTGTGTTAAATTATCTTCATTATATGAGATAGCTCCAAAATCGAACAAGGTATTCATTATGAAAAAGTTATAAAATCTGAAAATGAAAGAAGGAAGAGTTATGTTGAATCATCTCAATGAGTTCAATACATTACTTTCTCAATTGATTTTAGTAGGCATAACATTAGATGATGAAATGAAAGCTATTCTTCTATTATGTTCATTGTCAAATAGTTGGGAAGGAGTGGTAATGGAAGTCATTACTTTGGTGGCTTCTAAAACTAAACATAAATTTGATGATGTTTCTCCTACACTTCTTAGTGAGGACATGCATAGGAAGAATCATGAGTCTTTCTTAGGTGATGCATTAACTATGGTTAGCACAAGAAATCAAGGTAGGAGTCAAGAAAGAGGAAAACATAACAGTAATGGAAGGTATCACTCTACACATCAGTTACAGTCAAGGTTAGAAATGGAACATGTTGTTTTTGTGGTAAACCAGGACATACAAAAAATAAATGTTGGAAATGCAAAAAGGCCCAAGATAGAGTGATAAATGATGGAGAACATACTGGAGCTGTTAAGGATGATGGTGTATTAGTTCTTGCAGCTGGTGATAAAAATGAAAGTTTGTGGGTTCTACTAGTGTTTGAAAATGTTTATGCTACTTAAAGCTACCAATATGACTTGAGACCGATGTTAGTAGTGGTTAGCTCCATGTATGAAATCTCTACAAGACAACCAGACCAACTATAGGGACAAGACTGCCCTCTACACTTCTGGCTCTGTTAAACCAAGGTGGGTGCACCTAATCAAGATTTGATATAACTTTTACAACTCATCGCTTACTTCTGGATTTAACAACATATCTATGCTAAGAAAGTGCTGAATGTTAACTAGACATTCATTAACTCTCAATTATCATATAGGACAACACACAACAATGGAAAATAATACATAATTGAATATGGTTTTTATGTTTAAAATGGAGAACATAACCAAACTCTCTCAGACATGCATTAACAAAGAGTAAAATAGCTCTTGATCAGTGCCTTATCCATTGGAAAATCTTTCAAGTCCAAATACGGAAACAAAAGACAACTTATTGACCAAGACTCATAGGCATAAACACAAATATCTTAGATCATACACTTACATATAAGATCCTTCTGCATATACATCAAATGAATCTATGTTCTATCCAAAGTATGCTTTAATCCAATCCTAAATTAGAACTATGGAATAGAACACATACCTGGATAACTCTATGTAAGGGATTATTGTAAATCCAAAACTCATACAATGAAATCCAAGGAGAGACTTAAAACTGAGACACTTATATTAAGTATAACGAGTCAAAAGTCTGTAAAAATATGACCAAAAGATTACACCATTTTTACCAAAAGATTACACCATTCAATAAATTTAAAAAGATCAAAGAACTATCTATCTTATCATGAATTACAGTCTAACATGAATCTTATATATCCCTGGAACTAAAAACTTGGATTCACACTTTAGAAGCCAAAAATTATGGACCCTCTACAACCAAGAAAAGAGAGGGAAAAATAGGAGATGGAAAACCTTAGAAGAGGTTTTTTTTCTAAAAATAGTCCTTCTCACCAATTAAGAACAATCCTTCTTCCCTGGCTGATCTTTCTTTAAAAGATCATGAAAAGATCTGATCTTACATATCACTCGTCAAGTCGCAAGAAAATATCTTATCTCATAAATGCAGAGAACTCACGACATGGGAAGAAACATCCCAAAATAGGAAGTAGAATAGAAACATATGAGACCACCATGATGTATTGAATGCCTCTAGGATCATAGAAAACATTCCTATCTACCCAAACGACACCATTAAAACTGATCATGGGAAAAGACGACCTTGAGCCACTCCCTTGTAAATATGAGAACACACAACCATGACAAAAACCCTTCAAATACCTTTTAAAATATTTAAATTAATGTTACACCAGCTAATATTTCTAGTGTTAAACACATCAACGACTGAGACCAAGTCCTTTCTCAACCTTTAAAACATGACCATAGATCAACTTTAAGTTAACCAAGCCCAATACAGATCCTACCACGTGTCGTGTAGGCGCAATGTCTTGAACACTAGATCATGATCATCTTGGCCTTAAGTCTTTACGCCCACTGTCAGATCAAAACTAACCTAACTAACCTTTAATTTGACCTCAGATCAAAAATTGTAGGTCCCACTATATGGAAGGACATGTGCCAGCAAGGCACAATGCCCTAATAGTTAGATCGTGCACATCTTTCTTTTGAGTCATTACACCCACCGCACAATCTATCAAGACATTCCTACACTTTATCTTTTCCTTACTCTAACCCCACGACCTCATGAGGATAGGTGTCGATCAGGAGCAATGCATCAAAGACTATTCCCCAATCATCTTCTCATTGAGGAAATGCGCGAGCTGTCTGATTAAAATAAAAAAAACTAGCCTTTACCTTAGTTATAACTTGGAAAACATGGTCCCACTAACATCCACATGGTTCCTTATTAGTCCTGAGAAATCCCTATTGTCATTTGACCTATGCTGAACAGACTATCCATTTGTCAAGAAGGCGTGATGCCTTGATCACTAATCATCTCGCATCTCTTCATTGAGGCTTCATGTCGTCTGTTGGATTAAAAATGACTTGAAAACTCTTTAACTTTATTACCCTTGGTTACCAAACTGTAGGTCCCACCTCTTGGATAAGACACATGGCTTCCAGGCACAATTCCTTGATGATTAAAAAATCTTCATCTTTGTGATCAAGGGATAGCATCGGCCGTTTGATCAACCTTTTATCTATACTTTGCCTTTAACCTGCCTCTGACTAGCCTTTAACTATGAATTTATCTAGAGATTATACAACCATATAATCTCTAAGTCACTGAATATTTAATTTAACTCAGCTCACATTACAAGATTACCCACAGTCCATCAGATCATGTCAGAAATAGAACTCAATCAACAGTTTGTGCTGAATATCAAAATAAATTTGTACTTGTTCAATCCTTTGTCAGATTACTTTCTAGCCCTAGACCTTCATTTGCATTAATGGTTCACCTTAAATCTTAGAACATATTAGAACTTAATCATTTCATTTGGATACTTAGCATGAATTACACATCTCTGACAAGATCAATGACCATCACTTAATCTCAACACATTTCACTTAACCCCAGGTGCATTCAGAGATTACACTTCTAAAGAGGAAAAGTAACCCTATCATGACCTTGGGTCTATCTGGAATTCACGTGACAACTGAGTCTCTGAATTTATGAAAGAAAAACTTAACTCATGGTTTACTCTCAGATTAAACACGAGCCACATGATGATAACAAGGATGGAACAAGATCTACGACCTGTGTTAAGGCTCTGAAAAATATTTGTGCTTGGCTATTTTCTTTCAAGATCATGTGCCATTCCTAGATCCTAATCTGCATCTATGGCCCATGCTAGATCTCTAGACATATCATGACATCATCAATTCATTGTGATATTAAGTGTTAGCCACTCATCTCAATCCTGATCTACGATCCTCGCCAAGTCTCACAATCCTTTTGTACTTGATCAATTATTCATTAGATTACACACCAGCCACATGATGAAAAAAAGAAAATGACAAGATCTACAGTTCTCACTTAATCTCCAAATAAAAAGGCTGAGATCACCTTTGTCTAGAGATCACGCACCAACCACATGATCGAGACCAAGACAGAGAAAGATCTATGGTGCATGTGAAATCTCAAAATATTCCATGAATTTGACTTTTATCCCTAGATTACACACCAGCCATGAGATGAAAACTTAAATAGAACTTGATCGGCGACCTACGCTTGATCGCAGAACGAAAAAGAATTTTCGGTCAGGGTTACGAGATTAAGAGATAGGCAAGCAGGATAAAGCGCACATGACTTAAAACTTGACCTAAGTGACTTAGAATTAGAACGGTCCATGAGGGTTTAGGGCTTAAGACACATACCTTGCACAAAGACATAGTGTTTTAGGCCAAAGACCTAAAACAAATAAAAAACTAGAGCAAAGGACTTAGCCAGGAACTTTTTTCATAAAAAGGGCTAACAATGGATCCATCTGGGGATTCATGCCTCTAGTGGGCATGGAGAGGATTCAGAATCTCTTGGACAAGAAAATCACCTCCTAGAAAGAAACCTAGCCTAAAACACACACCCTAAAACTACAAAGTCTTATTTACATCCGACTGAACTGATGAATTTGAGACTTCAAGAGAAGTAAAATTTTAAGAATTTTCCATAAACTGGCAATTCCAAATTTTTTTTGACCAGATCTTTAAGCATATAATAATCTAAACCCCATTTATTGTCAATAATATATGGTCCAAGCCAAATAGGATCGAACTTACCATGTTTTCCATTATCTTCAAGTCTAGCATTCCACATCAAGACCAAGTCATCAACTTCTAAACTTCTAACAATTTTTCTTCTATCAAGCAAATTCTTGTATTGAAATTGCAACTGAGCATTCTTTTCATTTGCATCCTATCTTGATTCATCGAGTTGTATCAAATCATTCATTCTAATTCTCATATCATTATCCATCTCTTCATGATACTCTTGAAAAAATTTTCCTTAGATTTTTTTGAGGCAACCTATCATTAACACCATACACCAAATCAAAAGATGCATAGCCAATAGCTTTCTTGATTGTTACTCTGTCAGCCCATAGTTCTAGCTGCAATTTTGAATCCCAGGCTTTCTTGTTCTTATCCAACATCCTCTTAAGAATTTTGATCAAAATTTTATTGTTGGATTTAGCCTGGCCATTGCCTTGTGGATGATAAGGTGATGAGTAATAGATTTGGATCCCATACTATTGGCAGAAAGCACTAAACTCTTCTGATCTAAAGCACATTGCATTATCCACCACAATACTCTCTATAAATCTGAATCTAGTCAAGACATTTTGCAGCATAAAATCAATCACAGTCTTACTAGTAGCTCTTCTAGTGGGGATTGCTTCAACCCACTTAGTAAAATAATTAGTTGCTACTAAAATTAATAAATGACCTCCACTTGACTTGTTTTAAATCTTACCAATGAAGTCCATTCCCCATTTATGAAAATGTGCTTCTACTATAACATGATTCAAAGGCAAATTTCCGCAAACTTGAGCCTACCTGCAAATATTTGGCAGGCATCACATTTATTAACATAACTATGGGCATCTTTGAAGATTGTTGTTCACCAAAAACTAGATCTAATAATTTTGTGTGCAGTAGTCTTAGCCATCTAATGGCCTCCACATGCACCATCATGCATTTGTTCCATCAAGCTCTTAGATCTGTCAAAATCCACACATTTGAGTAGTACTCCATCATTGCTCCTCCACCATAGTTGTCCTTAAATTATTGCATACCTAACAACATGCAACTTAATTTACCTTTTACTATTTTCATCCATGTTAGGGGGAAAACCATTTTCTAGAAATATCCAACAATATCCTTATACATGTCACAACAATCCATATCACAAATATAGGGCCTTTGGTTCTTCTCCAACATATTTATGTGATTGGCATCCAAATTACTTTGGGCGATGAGTTTTGCAAGTCCCATGCCCCTAACTAACTTTGTAATATGGATATCAATGTTAAATTCCTGAATCTTGTTTATCTATCTACATATCCTCCCTAAAACTTCTTGTTGGACTAAAATATCTTTCACATCAGCACAAGGCACATAAGCAACTACAATTGCCCCTATCAAATAACACCTAAAATCTTCAACAAATTTTAATAAAGCATAAGCTTATTTTTCCATGATGTCATATTTAAGTTCTACTGCTTGCAAGGACTTACTGAAAAGGGAAATGGGTGGCTCAAAACCCTCTAAATTCTTTTGTAACAATACTGCAGTAATAGTATTATATGAAGCAAAGGAGAAATTTTTCAAAGGCTTACCATAATCTAGTGTTCTTAGGACGGGAGCATCTTTGATATCCTTCTTGATATCTGAAAAAATCCTTGCATGCTTCTTGATCCCATTCTACCTTGGATCCTTTCTTCATCATCCTTGAGATTGGAATACTAGTTTCAGAAAAATTAGTAATAAATATCCTCAAGAAATTTCCTTGTCCAAATAAGGATTGAATGCCCTTGACATTCGTTGTGCAAGGGATCTTGTCAATTGCATCTATCCTTTTGGGGTCAATCCTTACTCCATCTCTAGACACAATTTCCCCAAAAAGCTTTCCTTATGTCACCCCAAATACACACTTCTTTGGGTTAAAGGAAACCCCATATTCCAAGGCTCTTATAAATTTTTTCTCAAAATGACCATAGTGTTATTCTTGTTTTTCTAAATATGAAGTAAGGTAATCTTGGTATATTGCTAGAAAATCATTTATAAAATCTGCAAGTGCCACATCCATGGCTCTTTGAAATGTTTCCCCAACATTTTTCAAGCCAAAAGGTATTCTGACATACACATAAGTGCACCATGGTGTGGTGAATGTAGTCTTGAACTACTCTGATTCCTTTACCATGACCTGATTCTACCCTGACAATCCATCCAACATAGACATCAATTCTAATCCAGTGACTCTTTGTAACTGTTATCCAAATTTCCCATCTTGTGCAATTTTGGCTACAAGTGGAGTAAATGGGCCTCCCACAAGGGTAGAGCTCAAATTGTATGGTTTCTGCCATGATTCCATGTCTTTGCCTTGCTCTCTACATATATCTAGGTCACTATTTTACCCCTGGTTCATGTCTTTAAAGACCTAAATGAAAAAAACCCTATGAAATCTCTTAAACCCTAATTTCTTTGGTGGATGTTCTAATCCTTCATTACCTTTTTCCACCACTTAAGTCCCAATTTTATACGTGTCTTAAGTCATCCATCAAGTGGGGCCAAAGTTATTTTCCTAAGCAGGTTTTTTTTCCTAAATTTTATTTCCTAAGTCCCCACTCAATTTATTTACCCCAGGCGGAAAGAAGTTCCTTTTCAATCAGACGGTCATCGTTATGCCTTAATCACTTAGATGAATTTTTTTTATTCATTAAGTCATCATACTTTGTTGACGTGTGGCTAGTTTAGATCCAAGCTTAAAAGATAGTTAAATATCAACCAAGTTTCTTTTGATCGTGTGGTTGGCGGGATGCCTTGATGCCAAAGTTGATCATGATCTATCCATTAAGGCATTGCACCTGCATGACACACATCCTTTTCTGACCAAATGAGGACTGTGGTTTTTGAGACAAGTAAAGAGTTAACATCTGAGAAGGTTGACCTTCATCCTAAGGTAGGTGTAATGGCTTAAATACTAATGTGATCAAAATCTAATGATCAAGGCATTACCCCTTATTGACATGTGGAAAGTTGTCCGAGCTTGGACCCGTCTGCGGTAAGGTAATCTTTGATCAAGTTTCTTCTCATCATGTGGTCGGCTTTAATCCTTGATGCCAAAGTTCTTGAGATCTATCCATTAAGGCATTTCTCATTGAAGACACATGTTCATGGTGGAGCCATCCTAGTCAGACAAAGGTAAAGTAAAGATTGATCAAGTTCAGTTTGATCGGACGGACATCGTATTACCTTGAAGATGAATATGCTCGACATCTATTGTTTAAGGCACTTCATCATGATGACATCTTGTAAAAATGATGTCATCAGTCTTGGTTTTATAGAGCACTAAATACATCGTAACTTAAAACAGATTTGATGACAGGCATAACCCCTTGATCGTAAATATGAGGATATGTAAACCATTAAGGCATCACGTCATCCTGCCATGTGTCTAAGTCAGATCAGAGGTCAGCACCAAGGGTAAGATAAAGGTAAAGCAAGTTTGTAAAGATCCGACGGTGGGCATTATGGCTTAAAGGAAAAGATGAAGAAAGTTAATGTACAAGGCATCACTCCTGCGTGCCACGTGGCAGATCTTATCATGTGCTTGTGGGTTGCTTAAGGTAGATCGCCAGTCATGTTTTAAAGTTCATAAAGATTCAAATCTGGGCCATTGATTGAGCATTTTGAACCACCTATGATAGTTTGTATTTGAATTTAAAAATTTAAATGATGTTTCTCAGGCTTTTTATGGTGGTGGAGATGTTTTAAACTTGCAAATTGGGTAGATGGATCAATCTAATCTATATGATAGAATTTATGGTGATGGGAGATGTATTCATGACTGTATATGATCTTCTTAGATATTTCTCAAGTGCATTGATGAGCAAACATGACTGGTTTCCACTTTCTACATTGTTTAACGAAATCTATTGTAACCCTAGTTCTTCCCTAATCTGATCGATGGATTGACTCCTGATCCTATGTGCTATGGGAGGTTGTATATAAGTAGTTTTAAAATATTTTTTATCTAGGTTTTTTAGCTTATGCAAGACTTTCTATGTCATTCTCTATACCCTCTAGTTATCATCAGTTCTAAATTTCTCATTGAATTCCAGATTATGAAAAGGTTTTCTGTGATATTTTCTCTGTCCTCAAGATTTTTCTTTTCTGTATATCTCTTACTCAAGCATAATATAGTAGTTAATGTTAGAGAAATCTTGGAGTTCTTGATCCCTTCTTTATTTATGCATCTTTTTGTACTACTGTGGGTGATTTGATTTAGATAATCTTGTGGATTTTGTTCATCCCTTGTAATCTTATCTCATTCTTGTACCTATTTTCTGGAGTGGATGTTTGTTTGTAGGTCATAGTCTGTGTCTATTCCATTGAATATGCTATTTTTTTGTGAAATATTCTCTTTCCTTGAATAGCCTCTTTTCATTTCAAACCTCTCTATGAAATACTTATGCAAGCCTATTCAGGAAGTTGTGTTCTACTAGATCCAAGAAATTTCATGCTAGTTTTGGTCACTATGTTATGATTCATGTTACCTTCGATATATCGCCTACTAGGATAATTTGATTTTCAATCATTTCCCTTCAGTTCTCCTTCTATCCATTTTCCTTTCAAGTTTACTTTTATGTTTAAAAGTAGATTAGGTGATTATCAAAGAGGAACCAACCTAGAATCCAGAGGCTTCACTTCACTTAGAAGAGGTCCCATAACCTAGAAGTTATTCCCATGTTATACTAGATTGTTAGAATCAAGTGCTTAGCAGGGTGCAAAATTTAGTGTATAACAGTTCTAGCACGCTCGGTGGGACCAGAAAAGAAGTTTATCTTTCAAGACTGTGTTATCTCTAATATGCTGATTACATAGTACAAACCTAAAGAGGTTTATCATAAAAGTATATTTGGCAACTCCATTGGTGTTAACAACAAGAAGATCCAGTCCCATTAAAGTTTATGAGAAGGATAGAAAAAAGGAGTTCAAATCCTTCAAAATATTTGCAGTTGCCTCCAACAAGAAGAAAAGGGAGATCATCTCAAAGAGAATCCCCTACAAGGAGAGTACAACCTACACCACCTATTTTAGAAGAGAGACCCTTACTTTTTCACTCAAGGAGGGAAGGTCTTTAAGAAAAGAGTTGTTAATAGATTTAACTTCATTTCCTAGTTCAAGTGTAACCCATACAGTTGTTATTCAGCAAGGCACAGTTCCTACAATGGAAAGGTAGTTTGCATTTGTACCCTTTAATTAGGGGAGTCCACTAAACTTTACTCAACATCATGATGTTCCATTAGAAGAACTGAAAAGTCTACTTGATTTCACAGGACAAAGTCAGACAATAGCTTGTGAGCATGTTAGGGATGTGGCTACCATCTATAGTATATATCATATAACTAAAGAAGATATGGCTACTAAGTTGTTAGTAGCCTCTTTTAAGGGTAAATCCCTAGAATGGTTTAGGAATTTATCAGTTGGTTCCATTGATTCATGGGATAGACTTGGGGACTCCCTCAATAGATATTTTGAAGATAAGTCAGATCATCTATCTCTAGTTGAGCAACTCACAACTATTAAAAGATCTCCCCAAGAGCAGATGACAGATTTCAATAATAGATTCCTCAAGACATGGAATAGGATCCCTATCTCTGTGAGACCTTCCGTAGATTATGCCTTCCTATATTTATTGAAAATTTTGATTAGTAACATATCTGCAATGATCCAATCCACGGGAGGTACTTCATTACCTCGGTCTTTTGATATAGTTTCTAAGGCAAAAAATTGTTTAGTTTAGGCCGGTATGATAGAACCAAGGCCACCCATGCCTATCTTCCCTAAAATTTAACCCAATATGCCTATAAGTATTCCTCCATTCACCCCTATACCTACTATAGTAGCATATTCAAGCGGTGAGGATTGAAAAGAAGACCCTTCCCAAGAGCTACAAGAATTAAGAAGTAGTCAACAAGAAATCAAGTGTTTATTAAAGACCATGATTAATGAATCGATTAGTATAAAGAGATAGAATCAAGGGGTTAGACCACCCTTTCAGAAAAAAAACCAAGGTCCTAACCAATAGTATCAAGCTCAAGGCTAATCCTACCAGCAAAGTAGACCACCATATCAGGGAAGTTATCAAGGTCAATGAAAGAATTTCAATCAGAGGCCATTCCAACCTTATAATCTTGCACCTCTTAACTCTCCAAATCCAACTAGGTAGATGATTCCAAGTCAAAATAATATGGCCTCAGAAAATGAATGGTGCTTATATTGCAATAAAAAACATAATGAGGCTACATGCTTGAATGGATTGGTGAAATAGGTGCTCATGGCACAAAATGCCTCAAACACCCAATCAGAGGCATCTTCTAGTGAGTCAATACCCCAATAGGATCCACAATCCATTGAGACTCTGTTCCCTAATTGGAAAAATGAAGAATTTAATGGATTAAATGGTGAGTCATCAATTGTATTAACCACTCGGTCCAAACGAAGATCTCAAGACATGGAGCAAGCAAACGCTGGAAGAAAATCTTCTACATCTAAAGAGTCATCACATCCATCTTTTCCTGCCATACTAAAAGGACCTCCTATCATACCAGTCAAAGAGAGACAATCTCCTAAGGAGGTTGAGCCCACAATGGTGAAAGCACACCAAAAGGTCCATGCAAGAGTTCCATTCAACATTGTGGACAAAATGAAGAAGATGAATGTGACTATGACCATGTGGGATTCCTTAGCTATTCCAGGACAAAAGGAAGGCTATTAGTGAAGAGGCAATCCATCAAAAACTCACAAATAATGTAGCTAAGCCAGTGTTGATCAACATTGATCAAGAAAATAAAATTCCAAGCAGCACTACTGAAGCAGAAGCCATTCAAGGTAGGAACCTAAAACCACCTTGCTTTTATGTATCATTAATTATTGGAGTTTTTCTAGTACATAATTGTATGTTAGATAGTGGGGCTACTAGTTATGTCATGCCCAAGAAGGTAGTTGACTAATTAGGACTCAAGTATGAACCATTCCAAAAGAAAGTAACACAACTTGATGGTTCAATAGAAAACATAGTAGGTTTGGCCAAGGATACAAGTTTAATCCTTCATGCAAGTCCTAATTTCTCTATCCTCCTGGAAATTTACATCATAGACCTCCCTCCTCTTTATTCCATATGTCTGACAATGGAGTTCATAGCTAAGATAGGAAGATATCTTTCTTCTAACTAGTCTCATATGCTTTTCCATACTAGATATGGAACCAAGGTCACTATCAAATCTGAATTGTTAGCAGTACACCATGTAGAACCTTATGTGTCTAATGCATTCAATTTAAGTTGGCTTGCACTTGATAGTAATGATTTTTCAATCATCAAGGAAGAAAACACTTGAATAGAGAGTATCCCAGATATCTATCTAGATGAATGGGGATCAGAAAAGACTTTGGAAGCTCAGGCTAATGTTATTTGGGATGCTGGTTTGGGGAACTACATGATATCAAAGGGTGATCATACAATACCAAATCTCTTTAAGGCAACCACTGAAGCATCAGATCATGAAAGTACTGAAGTTTGGGAATTATTCTTTGATGGTGCTAGAAGTAGACATGGATCTGGTGGTGGTGCAATGCTTGTCTCCCCAAAAGGTGAGAAATACTATACAATATTGAGATACATTTTTTCTTGCACAAACAATACTACTGAATATGAGAGTTTGTTAAATGGACTAGATTGGGATAGAAAAAGAGGTATTAAATCCCTCAAAGTATATGGTAACAATGAATTAGTTGTCAGCTAAGTGAAAGGGATGAGTACTACTAAGAATGATACAATTAAATCCTACAAGCATAGAGTTTGGGATGTAATAGAGGATTTATATGCTTTCAATATCATTGTTATCCCTAGAAAACTAAATTAGAATGTAGAGAGGTTAGCTGTTGTTGGATCTCAATTTGATATCCAAAAAAAATTTCATTAGGAAGAGATCAACAACATGTCAAGATTATTGTTAGGCCTTCCATCCCTGATAATGATGTTAATTGGAAAGTGTTTGAAAATGATGAACAGATTCAGAAATTCTTGTTTGAGGAAGATGTCTTTTCATAGCATAATCGGGATAGGTTGATGCAAAATTATGATGACTAGGTGGTGCAACTCAAATCCAATAAGATTCCTAAAGGCCTTGTCACCTTAGAATATATCTTCAACAAATATGACCAAGCCAAAAGGAATAAGACTAGCTTGGTAGTTCAACAAGAAACCTATGTTGATTTAGAGCTTGAACCAGGTAAGAGTTTAAAGTTTGGAAAGGTGAACACTGATTCAGAGAAGCAAGATTACGCTCAATTATTTCAAGAATTAAGCAATGTCTTTTCCTATAAATATGAAGATCTCAAGGCCTTTAATCTATCACTTTCTCAACACACCATTGAGATACAACTAAATGCCAAGCCATTCAGACAAAAGCAGAGGCCTGTCAATCCCAAACAAGAGCCACTTATGCACAAAGAAGTTATGAAGTTGATAGAGAGTGGTATCATTTACCCAATCAAGCATACTAGTTGGATTTCCAATCTAGTCCCTATGAGGAAAAAAAATGGGGAGCTTAGACTATGTGTTGACTTTGGGGACCTTAATAGGGAATCCATAAAAGATCACCATCCATTGCCATCCATGGAGAAAATCCTACAATGTGTCTTTGGGTCTGAACACTTTTCATTACTGAATGGCTATTTAGGATACAATCATATCCTAGTTAATGAAGGGGATCAATACAAGACTGCATTTGCAACTAAATGGGGAACCATTTCTTATCAAAAGATGCCTTTTTGTTTGTCAAATGCAAGTGCCACCTTCCAAAAGGCTATGGATATGGCCTTCAGAAGCCTCATGTACAAGTTTGTGCTGGTGTACCTTGATAATATCGCTTCCTATTCTAAACATGCATCAAACCACATCAAACATTTAAGGATTTTTTTTAAAGATGTAGGGAGTTTGGGATCTCCCTCAATCCCAAGAAGTGTGTGTTTGCAGTACATGAATGGAAGCTATTGGGATATATTGTGCCAAGTGAGGAATCATAGTAGACCCTGAAAGAATTGCAGCCATTCTAGAGCTACCCCTACCACCTCACAAGATGAGTCTTTAATCCTTCAAAGGAATGATTAACTTTGTCAGGCATTTCTTGCCAAACATTGTAGATATTTTTATGCCTGGAGAAAGGAGGGAAAGGCTAGTTCTCAAGCCATTAAAGAGGCTCTAACAAAGGCTCCTACCTTGCTAAATCCTTATTTTAGTAAGGATTTTATTATATATTCTTATGGAGGCTTTGATGCTATCTCGACAATGTTGACTCAACAAAATTTAGAAGGATTGGAGCAACCTATTGCTTTCTTTAGCAAAGGTTTGGAAGAGTATGAAATGAGATACTCTTTTTTAGAGAAACATGTACTTGTTGTAGTAAAAAACCTTAAAAAGTTTAGACATATTTTGACCAAGAGTAAGGTACAATTGAGAGTTACTCATCCAAGTGTCAAAGACTTCCTTCTTTCTAAGGACCTAAATGAGAAAAGAGTTGGTTGGATCACAAGAGTCATGGAATATGATGTTGATATCCAAGTTACCAAGTTGGTCAGAGGAAGGGGTCTTTGTGAACAATTGACAGAGGATGAAACTCCAAAAGGTCAAGAACAAGTGAATGCATCCTTATTTGTGCATTCAATAGATAATCACGCCAAGGGATCAGGTTGGTTTCCTAACATAGCCCATTTTTTAAAGAAAGGAGAATGCCCTAAAAACTTGGATTCAACAAAAAGAATATATTACAGATTGTAATCTATTCCTTTTGTGCTAATAAACAAGGTCCTTTCTAGAAAGGATCATAATGGTGTTCTTTTGAGGTACATTAATTCAGAACAAGTAGCATGTGTCCTACATGAGTTCCATGATCGACCTTCTGGAGGTTATTTCTCTCTAAGGACTACTGCTTTCAAGATCATGAGGGCCAGATATTATTGGCCATCTATCTTTAAGGAAAGTCATGATCATGTGATAAAATACATGAAGTGTGCCATGTTTGCAGGTAAGGAAAGGCTTGTAGCTCTAACCCTCCAACCAATCAGGACAGACTAACCCTTTGTAAAGTGGGTCATTGACTTCATAGGCCTGATTAACCCCCTATCTAGTGTAGGCCACAAGTGGATAATCACTACAACTAATTACTTCACTAGGTGGACTGAGGCTATTGCACTAAAATAAGCAAATGAGAATGTTGTCTTGAGTTTTTATGATGACATAATCCACAGGTTTGGAACTGCAGAATCTATTATACAAGATAATGCACTTGCCTTCACAGGCCTAAGAGTCACTGAGTGGGCAGTTAGGAATGGTATTTTCTTAAATACTAGCTCCAATTATTACCCTCTGTGTAATGGTTTGGAAGATTCTACAAATAATAATCTGATAAGGATAATCAAGAAGACTCTGCAAGAATATTAGAGAGATTGGCACTCAAAATTGAAGTCTTCCTTATGGTTAGACAAGATCACTCCAAAAAAAATCATTGGTAACTCCCCCTATATGCTATTCTATGACAAAGAGGCTAGATTGTCCATTTGGACAGAATTACCAGCTCTAGATAATGCCACTCAAATTATCCTCTTTGAAGAAGGAGATCCCTTGCAGGTAAGATATGCTCAGCTCATGGAGTTGCAAGATAACATAGGCAAGACTATGCAAACCATGGAGTTCCAACAGATGTAAACCAAGAAGATATTTGATAAGAGAGCTAGGTCAATAAGCTTTAATGTTGGGGATATAGTCCTCAAATGGGATGAATTCGGATCCAATCCTAGCAGACATACAAAGTTTTATTGCTTTTGGGGAGGCCCATTTGTGATCACTAAGTGCAAGGAACATAATGATTTTCAGCTATCAACTCTTAAAGAAGAGGTCTTGCCAATTTTTTTCAATGTATTTCACCTAAAGCCTTGTTTTGAGGTTTGTCCAACTTTGTAATTAAGTTTTCCTGCTTTCTGTTCTTCTTTTTAAGTTAGTCTTCCCGCTTTCCTCAAAGTGATTTGCATAGTTTGTTGTTTCTTCTTGTATAGCTCTTTCCTTGCTTTGGCTTGTTGTTTCCTCCTCTTGCTTCCCTAAAGTCTCTTTTGTGTTTAATACAGACTCCTTTCTCGATGGAATGTCATAGGCCACTGGTTTTATATGTCTAGTAGGCTATCAATTAGCAGAAATTGCCAAAAAATGTTATCCAAATTTCCCATCCTGTGCAAATTTGGCTACAAGTAGAGTAAATGAGGCTCCCACAAAGGTAGATCCTAGCTTGTATGGTTTCTGCCATGATTCCTTTTCTTTGCCTTTCTCTTTGCATATTTATAGGTCACTATTTTACCCTTGGTTCATGTCTTTAAAGACCTAAATGCAAAAACCCTATGAAATCTCTTAAACCCTAAGTTCTTTGGTGGTTGTTCTAATCCTTCATTACCTTTTTCCGCCACTTAAGCCCCAATTTTATGCATGTGTCTTAAGTCATCCATTGACTGGGGAAAAAATTATTTTTCTACACGGGTTTCTTTTCTTAAGTTTTTTTCCCTAAGTCCCGACTCAATTTATTTACCCCAGGCGGTAGCAAGTTCATTTTCAATCGGACGGTCGTCATGATGCCTTAATCACTGAGATGAAGTTTTTTCATTCATTAAGGCATCACACTTTTTTGACATGTGTCCACTTCATATTCAAACTTAAAATACTGTTAAATATCAATCAAGTTTATTTTTATCATCTGGTTTGCATTATGCCTTGATGCCAAAGTTGATCATGATCTATCCATTAAGGCATTACACCTGCATAACATTCATCCTTTTCCAACCAAGTGGGGCCTGAGGTTGTCGATATTGGTAAAGAGTTAATGTTTGAGCGGGTTGACCTTCATCCTATGGTGGGCTTAATGGCTTAAATACAAAGTTGATCGAAATCTAATGCTCAAGGCATTATGCCTTATCAATGCATGGAAAGTTGTCAGAGCTTAGACCCATCTGCAGTAAGGTAATCTTTGATCAAGTTTATTTTGATCATGTGGTCGACATTAAACCCTTATCCAAAAGTTCTTGAGTTCTATCCATTAATGAATTTTGCCTTGAAGACACGTGTTCATGGTGGAGTCAGGCTGGTCAGACAAAGCTAAAGTAAAGACCGATTAAGTTCAATTTGATCGGATAGAAAATGTATTACCTTGAAGATGAAGATGATCAACATCTACTATTTAAGGCACTACGTTGTGATGACATATGGCACAACTGTTGTCATGGGTCTCGTGTTTACAGAGCAGTAAAAAAACTATAACTTAAGATAGATCTGACGGCAGGTGTAACCCCTTGATCATAAAGATGAGGATGTATAAACCATTGAGGCATCACGCCTTCCTTCCACATGTCCAAGTCAGATTAGAGGTCAACACCAAGGGTAAGATAAAGGTAAAGAAAGTTTGTAAAGATCCGAAGGTGGGCACTATGGCCTAAAGTCAAAGATGAAGAAATTTAATGTATAAGGCATTGCACCTGCATGCCGCGTGGAAGATCTGATCCTATGCTCACAGGTTTCTTAAGGAAGATCAATGGTCATATTTTAAAGTTCATAAATATTCAAATATGGGTTGTTGATTAGGCATTCCGTGCCACTCATGACTATTTGTATTTGAATTTAAATATTTAAATGTTGTTTCTCAGGGTTTTCATGGTGGTGGCAACTTTTTCAACTTGCAAACTAGGTAGATGGATCAATAAGATCTATCTGATCAAATTTATGGTGATGGGAGATGTATTCATGACTATATCTAATCTTCTGAGATATTTCCTAAGTGCATTGATGAGAAGACTTGACTGGTTTACAGTTTCTGCATTATTTAATGAAATCTATTGTAACTCTAATTATGCCATAATTTGATCAATGGATTGCCTCCTGAGCCTTTGTGTTAGGAGGGGTTGTATATAAGTAGTTTTAGAAGATTTTATAGCTAGGTTTTTCAGCTTATGCAAGACTTTTTGTGACATTCTCTCTGCCCTCAGGTTTTCATCTGTTTGTAATTTCTCATAGAATTCCAGATTGTGCAAAGGTTTTTTGTGACATTTTCTCTGTCCTCAAGATTTTTCTTGTCTGTATTTCTCTTACTGAAGCATAACATAGTGGTTAATGTTAGAGAAATCTTGGAGTTCTTGATCCCTTCTTTCTTTCTGCATCTTTGTGCACTACTGTGGCTGATTTTATTTAGATAATCTTGTGGATTTTGTTCATCCCTTGTTATCTTGTCTCATGCTTGTACCTATTTGCTGGAGTGGATGTTTGTTTGCAGGTAATAGTCTATGTCTATTCCATTGATTTTCTATTGTTTGTTAAATCTTCTCTTTCCTTGAATAGCTTCTTTTCATTTCAAACCTCTCTATGAAATACTTATGCAAGCCTATTTAGGAAGTTGTGTTCTGCTAGATCCAGGAAATTTCATGCTAGTTTTGGTTACTGCATTATGATTCATGTTACCTTCAGTGTATCACCTAGTAGGATAATTTTCTTTTCCTTCATTTCCCTTCAGTTATCCTTCTATCCCTTTTCCTTCCAAGTGTACTTTAATGTTTAAAAGTAGATTAGGTGATTATCCAAGAGGAACCAGCCTAGAATATTGAGGCTTCACTTTAGTTAGAAGAGGTCCCACAACCTAGAAGTGATTCCCATGTTATACTAGATTTTTAGGCTCAAGCACTTATTAGGGTGCAAAATTTAGTGTATAACAGTAACATAGTTTCCATGTTAGGCAACCTATAGTTGTCCTTTAATGAAATAATGTTCAAGTTCCTGAAGTTTGATATCACCATTTTTCTTTCTTACTGGTACCAAATTTGATACCCATGTTGAATGTCTTATTAGTTTGATTAATCCACCATCCCTCATCTTCTTCAATTCTTCTTGAATCTTGGGTGCCAAGGTGGGATTGATAGGTCTTAATTTCTGTCTGAAAGGTTTTGTGCGTTCCTTCAAAGGAATCTCATTTTGGAAAAGATCCTATTTGTATGCCTTCAATTCATCATAAGACCATGCAAATACATGTTTATATTTATTTAGAAGGTGAACCAATGACTCTCTGAGTTTAGAGGAATTTTTTTTACCAATGTATACCTTCTTAAGAGCTTCATCTATCCCCAAATTCACTTCCTCCAAGTCCTATGGATTGTTCACATTCCTTGTAGAAAAGGACTTGTCCTATTGTCAAAAGTTTTTTCAAGCACAACCAATCCTTTGGGAACTCTGTTTGACTTCAGTTGCAAAACCTCTTTTCCAAAAAAGTGTCCTTACCATCCATAGTCTCTACATACCCACTGAAATCCATTTCTTTGTTTCCAAAATCTCATAATATCTAAATCATCTTCAAAAACTTGCCAGCTTTCAATATTATCTGGTATAGAAGGCCTGGATTAAACCTCAATCTTAGAGAATCCTACAAAATTAATATCTTTTGGCTGTAAAGCAATGTTGGTCAACAAGTCTACCATTTTGTGTTGATTCCTATCCATCCAGTCAATGCCAAAAGCATCAAAATTCTCTATTTCATCCCATGCAAAATTCCTATATTGCTTTAGTCTAAATTTTTGAAGCATACTTATATCTTATTTGAGAGATTACCAATTCAGAGTCTCCAATTACCATTAGATTCCTTATATGGTGTCTTGAAGCCAAGTTTAGTCTAATCAACAAGGCCTCATACTCTGCAATATTATTAGTACATGTGAACAACAAAGTTATTGAGAACTTGTAGGTCTTACCATGAGGAGTTATTAATAGAACTCCTACACCTGCTCCCTCCCTCAAGCTTGGACCATCAAATTACATTCTTAACAATTCATTGTTGTCTACCAAATTATCTTTTTCTTCAGTAAATAACACACACTGATTTTCTCCCCCAACCTTCCCTTCTTGGACTTGGAAAGATCCAATGCCACTGTCCAAGAAATAGTTCATATTACTATCATCACTTTCCTCTATCATGTGAGGGGTTATTATTTCTCTTGATACCTTGACACTTTGACCAGTAATATCAAAGGTTGCAAATGAGAGATCTGTTAGAAATAACAGTCTACAAGAAAACTGAGAGGAGGGGTGAATCAATTGTAGTATAGATTATTAAACTTTAAACTTTGTTAACCATATCAACAAATGAAGATAATAACACAGTAATAGAAAAAACCATAACATAAGATTTGTTGTCAAGGAAACCCTATTAAAGGTAAAACCCTAGTGGGAATTAACACCCACAAATAATGTACTGAGAGTATAGTATCCCTGTTAAAAGATATTACCCCTGTTAGGAGCTTGTTACAATATTACAGTACACAATCCCTGTTAGGAGACATACCTTGTTAGGAGTCAAAGGAAATCGTAGGATAACTACCAAGGCACACTACCCAAACAAGGTTAAATCCACCCTCAAGGATTTACAATCCGCATCAAGTGTATACAACAAATACACAATCCAGTGAACTGTCTGATAGAATCTATTTTTGCTTGATCAATTCCAATGAAGTATCAACACTGCTCTCTATCCAGTAGTCAAGCTTCACAGCTTCACAAATCTCTTCTCTTCTCTTTCTCTACCACACTTTTCATAAATAAAAAGATCACTCATATATACCCTTTTACAATAACCCATTAAGTTGGCTAGTTAAGCTTTCCTAATACATAATTAACTAGGTTAGCCAATTAAGGCTTCCCATTATACAAATAATTACATAAGCCCTTGCTAAGATACACATGGTACCTATAACAAGTATACAACATTTATAATTCATCACAATACTTCCAGATCTGCAATCCACTCTCATAATTAATTTCCACATGTTACAAGTCTGAAGTCGGCTAAGAAATAGGTCTTCTTCAGAGCACACACCACAACTGATGTCACCAGTACCCAAACAGAAATTGAACTCAACCCATTACACTATCATATGTAATCTCTCTATTAGTAAGCTCACAAGTTTTGAAACATCTTCCTCAGTAAAATAAACCCGAAACACAGAGACCTTCTCTGTCTAGAATCACAGTTGTAGTCTAGAAAAATAGTCTTCACCAAATGAACTGTAAAATCCACATAATGTAACATAAAGTCAAATGACCTTAGGAGTAGGGTCATAAATCATCCTTCTACATAAATCCAACTTTGATCCTTCTGAATCATCCGTACAGTGTCCATACACTCATTCCGGTTAAGTAGTTAGTATGTCTTCTCCATATAAATATATGTTGACATCACTGACAAAACATGAATATCAATAGAATGATCAGTAACCAAAAATGACATCATCCAAAAATATCCCCCTTTTTCATTGATGGCAACATATGGGAAAATCCATATGCATCAACCCAAAAGTACTCTCTCTCAATACAATCTTCTCAATATCCTCAACATAAATTTCCCAAAATAGTAGGGATGTTCTCATAGATTCCTTCCCCCTTTGGCAGCAATGGCAAAGGGTGCCATAACTCATCTGTAGTCTTCAGTAGCATTTTCAAATCTTCATGTCTGATTAGGTGCAAGATCACCCAAATGTGCTCCATAGTGTTCTCCTGCGATCACTCCCCCTAAGGAGTAGATCCATACATCAAGTCCAGAGAATAATATAGCTCTGAGAT
>MU225145.1:365904-382657 GCA_018584345.1 Thuja plicata | reverse complement strand
TGAAGGGATTTAGAGCTCATAATAAGCCTCAAATTTTGAATAGTAGTGTTGTTATGCCAAGATTTTGAAGGAATCTCAAAGCATTGTTATGCTACCCATTCCTTCCTAGCTTCATGCACACTCCATTGGTCACTTTCTTACATAGTTATAATGCCCATTTTAGACTAATATGCATGTTTAAATAGTTAAATAGTTTGTTTTAAACTTAAATCTTTCATGCTAGGTTGTTTATGTCACTGGTATTTAGCATAAACTGAGGGCTTTTATGTTATTTCCTACACTCATCCTAGTTAGAAAGCAATAGGTCGATGTTAGGGTTTTATATGCTCATTAACCCTTGTTTCTCACTAATAGAATGACTTATTGAAGTGTCGCGTCGTAGGCAACAGGTGCACAAATATACACACACAAGTAGTACATTGTCAATGTTAGTCTTACCATCCAATGAGATAGATCCAATCCCAATAATAAGTTTAGGATTATTGTCACCAAATCTAACAACACTGCCATCATGCTTCTTCAAACTTACAAATTTATTTTTATCTCCAGTCATATGATGTGAACAACCACTATCTATGACCCATTCAGATTTCTTTTCAACTCGAGATACTAATGCTTTTTCCTCATGCATAGGTTCATCATCCTTAATAGAAATGAATCCAATTTCATCAAATTTATCATCCTCATCATCAGATATTCCTTCACTAGAATAATAGCATTCCTTATCCTTTGAGAACTTAGAATTGAAAAACTTAGGTTTGTGCTTTGGAGTTCTTGTAGGGCATCTAGATGCAATATGACCGATTTTATTACATGAAAAAAATTTCAAAGGTAATTTTTCTTCAAACTCTCCCTTACCTCTCTTTTCTCTTCTGGAAACCAATGCAACAATTTCATCTAGCTTCCTTTCTTCTTCTTGTATCTATTCCCATTCATCAACATAGGCTCCAAGTTCTTCTCTCAGATCATTACTGCTTGTGATTGCATTTCCAACTAAGGTCTTCTTGTTCTTGTGCATGATTTCTTTGAATGTTGACTCAAATTTAGGTAAAGTGTCTCCCAATTCTATGGCCTCAAATGTAGTTAGTTTTCCAATCAACATCTCTCTGGTGAAGTTTGGTGTCAAAGGTATGATCTCCTCTATAGCCCGGACCTTGGTTCTGTATGTAGATGTCAAAGATCTTAGTATCTTTGAAATTACTTCTTCTTCACTGTAAGTTCCTCCAGAGTTCCTAATACCAGTCACCACCTCAGTAATTATTTGTGCATATGCTCTGATGTTCTCATCTTCTCTCATCTTTAATGATTCCATCTTTGTCTTCTAGTTCTGTAACTTTTCTTGCTTTGTAAATCTGTCTCCAACATATAGTGCTTCCAGTCTTGTCTAGATTTCATGTGCACAATCCAAGTCCTTTACTTAAGTGAATTCTCCTTCTGATAGAGCACTGATTAAAGATTCCCTTCCAACCATATTACATAAAAATAGCTTCTTTTTTTCTTCAGTGGCCTTCTCTAATTCATCCCTAGTCGCTAAATTTTCTTTCTTCTTTATGATCATCTAGTAGTCAGTCATAAACACATCAGATGTGTTCTCATCTTTTTCTGCCAATTGTCAAAGTTTTCAGGATCAAACTGTAGACTATCCTTCCTGTAGTAAGTCATCTTTAGGATCACCTCAAGTTGTTAAAATTTCTCTCTGAGGACCAGCAGCTCTGATACCAATTGATAGGAATAACAATCCACAAGACAACTGAGAGGGGGGCTAAATCAGTTGTAGTATAGATAATTAAACTTTAAACTTTGTTAACCATATTAGAAAATGTAGATAATAACAGAGTAATAGGCAACACCATAACACAAGATTTATTGTCGAGGAAACCCTGTTAAAGGTAAAACCTTGGTAAGAATTAACACCCACAAATAATGTACTGAGAGTATAATATCCCTATTAAAAGATATTAGCCCTATTAGGAGCTTGTTACAACATTATAGTACACAGTCCCTATTATGAGATAGACCCTATTAGGAGTCAAAGGAAATAGTAGGCTCACTTCCAAGGCACACTGCCCAAAGAAGGTTAAAGCCACCCTCAATGATTTACAATTTGCATCAAGTGTATACAACAAATACACAATCTAGTGAACTATCTAATAGAAACTATCTTTGCTTGATTAGTTCCAATGAAGTATCAACACTGCTCTCTATCCAATAGTCAAACTTCACAGCTTCACAAATCTCTCCTCTTCTCTTTCTCTACCACACTTTTTACAAATTTAAAGATCACTCATATATACCCTTTTACAATAACCCATTAGGTCGGCTAGTTAAGCTTTCCTAATACATATAAATTAACTAGGTCAGCCAATTAAGGCTTCCCATCATACAAATAATTACATAAGCCCTTGCTAAGATACACACAGTACCTATAAAAAGTATACAACATTTACAATTCATCACAAATACTTCCAAATCTACAATCCACTCTCATAATTAATTTCCACACGTTACAAGTCTGAAGTCGGCCAGGAAATAGGTCTTCTCCAGAACACACACCACAACTAATGTCATCTGTACCCAAACATAAATCAAAATCAACCCATTTCACTATCATATGTCATCTCTCTATTAGTAAGCTCGCAAGTTCTGAAACATCTTCCTTAGTAAAATATACCTGAAACACAGAGACCTTCTCTGTCTAGAATCACAGTTGCAGTCCAGAAAAATAGTCTTCACCAAATGAACTGTAACATCCACATAATATAACATAAATTCAAGTGACCTTAGGAGTAAGGAACTCAACCTTCTACATAAATCCAACTTTGATCCTTTTCAATCATCCATACAGTGTCCGTACACTCATTCCAGTTAAGTAGTTAGTCTGTCTTCTCCATAGAATTATATGTTGACATCAGTGGCAAAACATGAATATCAACAACATGATTAGTAACCAAAACTGATATCATCCAACAAGATCACATTGAATGCTTCCTCCCATTGAGGTAATATATTTCCTTGATAGGAGCATTCCATACTGAGGAGGAATATCTACTACTAAGAAATTCATTGTTAGCATCTTCTCTGGGCATGCAACTATTCTATAAGGCAGAGCTTTGATGGTACCTATGAAAGGTACCTCTCTAGAGTCCATTTCTTGACATCTCCCATGAGGATAATAACCCTGTAGTCCTAATGAATTCATTATTTCTGCCAGCATGACAGTATTTTATGTTTCGAAGTCTATCATGCAATTCTTTAGCCTCTTGCCGTTTATGACTAAAGTCAAGAAAAATGGATCTACAACTCCTACAATAGTACTCACATGATTTGTGCTTAAGAACACCTCGGGAATTTTTGAGACAATCACCTCTGATTCATTCACTGTGTTGTTAGATTTATTTGTTAATTTTCCCATTTTGCCAATCTCTTCCTACTCCATCATTCTTGTAGAAAAGATGCTATTCACGCATGTTAAGGTTTTTTATTTGTGTTCCTCAATCCTCATCATCTCCAAGAGTGGAACTTTGACTATGATTTGTAACAAAAAATGCCCCATATCAACTAGAGTGTATTTCATATCAAAAATTCCTAGCTTCGAAGTAACAACATTTCCATCTTCAACTTGAGTAGCAAATCTTGGCTCGATCCTTTTGCTATTCACTTGAAAATATGAAGCACTTACCTCTGGTGTCTTTAATTTTACCTTGTGGAAAACACTTGGATTATCAAGCTTATCTCCTTTCCTGACCTTTGTTCTCTTGATACCTTCAACAAGCTTTTCTTTTCCTAGTGCTTGCTGAGTGTCTTCTGCTTCCTGTCTCACAAAAATACTAGAGGGTCTTCCATCAACATTTCCCACTGTTCTGCTTCTCAAATTATAATTACTCCTTGCTTGAGTAACCATATCTGCAGTAATTTGTGCAATTTCTTTATCTAAGGGTCTTCTTACTGCAAAAGGATCATTGCCCCTCACAACATTGCACCTTATTTCATCAATCCCTTCTTCATCTTCATCAGATGAAAACAAGTATTGACCTTCATGTCATTGTACAACCACTTTCATCATATAGTTGATCATCCTCTTCTCTCTCTTATCGTGCCTCGTTTGCAGACATATTCAAAGAAACTAAACAATAAGCAGGGCTTTGTGGGGATTGAGAAGTCATGCACCATGATACACCATCACATGCATTGACAAAATTTTGATGTAAAGGGTCAGGAGTGTTACCATCAGGCTTTTCTTTTCTTTTTGGGAGAATAGGCTTCCCATCTTTCTATTGGGTCATATACGGATAATTCTGCATTCTTGGATACCTATCAAAATTATTTATGAGAGGCTTGATACCATAATTTGGAGCCCTAACACTCTTGTTTTTTGTAGGCTTTAAATTCTGAATGGCACTTAAAATCTGCTTCATATTAACCTCATCTTTAGGCTTAGCAAAAAAAGGTCTATCTGATTCTTTCCTAGCAGGCTTCCAATCTTCTCTTCTATCCAACTTCCATGATACTCTCCTATTTTTCTCAATATTCATTGTTGTCTTATACACATCTCTAAGATTCATATCATTCTTATCTCTAAGGAGGTAACCCATTTTTGAATCAAAGGAATTTAAATAAGTAGCAAGACAAACCTTGTCATCAAGCCTTAAAACTCTTAAAATTTTATGCACGGCTTCTTGAAATCTTGTATTAAATTCAGCAACATCCTCATTCTAATGTTTCTTGATGTTATTGAACTCATTTAACATAAATTATTCAGTTTTTATCACCATATTGTTCCTTAAAACAAATATTTAACTCATCCATAGACCCTACAAAGCCAAAAGACAAACCCTTAAACCAATCCCTAACACCCTCAACTATAGATTGCACAAACAACTTCATTAATACATCCTCATGCATGATTTCATAGTCATCGATCATATCAATACAAAATTTCAGAAGTTCTTCACAAATAATAACATTATTCCTAGAAAACTTGGGAAACTTATCTCTAATTTCATTTGGACCTACATTTGGATAACCAGGAATAACAATGAAGGAGAATTGTTTGTACCTTTCTGCATGAGTTGGTCTCCTTGAAAAAGGATTGTCATTCTGAGAAGGAGAGGCCTTGGCATTTGATTTTGTAGCTACCTCAGTACCAACGGGCCTAGAATTCTATCTAAGAAAATTCACCCTTTTCTTTATTTCTATAGCAGCAGCCTCTAACTCGGCCTTTTCGATCTCTTTAGCTATGATTTCTTTCTCTATTCTATCCCTTTCTAGATCAATATCCAACTTATTTAAATTCTATCTAATGGAACCTTGGGATTCATAGGTACATCTATTTGAATGCATGTCACCTTTTTCTTACCTTTATTCTTAGGTTCTTGGTTAGTAAGGACTCATTGGATGACAGGTTCCTCTTCATCTTGTTCAGGTTCTTCAACATGGTTCATCGCCTCCAACCTCAACAATTGCCACCTATTTTTCTCAAGAAAAACTTGGTAATGTATGATCTTATCTTCCTTTTCTTTTTCTCTTCTTTGTCTGATGACAATTTTCTCCTGGATTCTCCTATCCAATTTAGCAATGAGAAATCTCTTCTGCCACACTATCAGAATCAGGTAGAGTAGTATCAGATTCTGCAATCTCCTTCTCACTAGGGGAATTAAAATCTTCATAAGTACCCAATCCCAAATTAGCATCTTTTTCATATTTTGATGCATTACCTTCATGACTACGTTGGATAGGTTCTTCTATTCTTGTGTTCTCCACTTGTCTCTAATTTTTAGGGACAATTCTATTTTTCCTTCCTTTCCTTGGGTGATTAGCCTTAGAGATAGTTGGAATCTCATCCTCCATCTTATCTTTAGGATGTCTCTTCACCCAAACTCTAGTGTTCCTATGACTTATATCAAGAAAGTGTGTATAAAATGAAATATGTTACTCAATACTGCTGCAGAGAAGATTCAGAGTTTCCACCCAACAAGTTGGTAAAATACAACACTTACCAAAACAAATATGGAAGAAAGGACACTCACAAGACAAAGGATAACAACAAGGTAACTCTATACTTCCAATGGTCAACTTACTGGTCAATTAAGATACTTTACTACACTCTATTCCCCAGTGGAGTCGCCATTTTGTTGGTGTTTGAAAACATTTATGCTACTTAAAGCTACCAATATTCCCTGAGATTGATGTTAGGAGTGGTTGGATCCAAGTATGAAAGATTTGCAAGAAAACCAGACCAACTATAGGGACAAGACTTCCCTCTCCACTTCTGGCTTTGTTAAACCAAGGCGGGTGAACCTAATCTAGATTTGATATAACTTTTACCACTCTTCACTTACTTCTGGATTTAATAACAGATCTATGATAAGAAAGTGTTGAATGTTAACCAGACATTCATCAAATCTCACTTATCATATAGGACAACAAACAACAACAAATAATAGATACTTGAACATGGTTTTGATTTTTAAAATGGAGAACATAACCAAATCTCTCAGACATGCATCAAAAAAGAGTAAACTAGCCCTTGATTAGTGCCTTATCCATTGGGCAATCTTTCAAGTCCAAATAATGAAACAAAAGACAAATTATTGACCAATACTCATAGCCATAAACACAAATATGTCAGATAATACACTTACTTATAAGATCCTTCTACATATACATCAAACAAATCTATGTTCTATCCAAAGTATACTTTAATCCAATCCTAAATCAGAACTATGGAATAGAACACATACATGGATAAATCTATGTAAGGGATTATAAAATCTAAAACTAATACAATGAAAGCCAATGAGAGACTTGAAACTGAGACACTTATATTAAGTATAATGAGTCAAAATTCTGTAACAATATGAACAAACGATTACACCATTCAATAACTTGCAAGAGATCAAAGTACTATCTATCTTATCATGAATTACAGTCTAACATGAATCTGCTATATCCTTGGAACTAAAACCTTGGATTGACACTTTAGAAGCCAAAAATTTTGGAACCCATACAATTGAGAAAAGAGAGGGATAAATAGGAGAAGGATAACCCTAGAAGAGGGATTTTTATGACAATAGTCCTTCTCAGCAATAAAGAATGATCCTTCTTCCCCAGCTGATCTTTCTCTAAAAGATAATGAAAAGATCTAATCTAACATATCACTCATCAATTCGCAAGAAAAGATCTTATCTCATAAATGCATATCACTCACGGAATGGGAAGAAACATACAAAAAGAGGAAGTAGACCATAAACATATGAGACCACAATGCTACATTGAATGCCTCCAGGACCATAGAAAACATTTTGAGCTACCCAAATGATACTATTAAAACTGATCATGAGCAAAGAAGACCTCGAGCCACTCCCTTGCAAATCTGAGAACACACAACCATGACAAAAAAACCTTCAGAGACCTTTAAAATATTCAAATTACTGAACTACAATGGCTAATCTTTCTAGCGCTAAACACATAAATGACCGAGCTCAAGTCCTTTCTCAACCTGTAAAACATGACCATCAATCAAATTTAAGCTAACCAAGCCCAACATAGATCCTGCCACGCATCTGATAGTCACAATGCCTTGAACACTAGATCTTGATCATCTTGGCCTTAAGTCTTTACACCCACTAGAAGATCAAAACTAACCTGACTAACCTTTACTTTGACCTCATATAAAAAACAACAGGTCCCACTAACTAGAAGGACACCTGCAAGCAAGGTGCAATGCCTTAATGGTTAGATCACACACATCTTTCTTTTGAGTCATTACATCCACCGCATGATCTATCAAGACTTTCCTGCACTTTATCCATTCCTTACTCAGGCCCCACGATCTAATGAGAAGAGGTGTCCATTAGGCACAATACCTCAAAGAATAATCTCTAATCATCTTCTCATTAAGGAAATCTGTGATCTGTCTGATTAAAGTCAAACAAACTCCCACTGACATCCATATGATGCCTTATTAGTTCTAAGAAATCCCTATTTTCATCTGACCTGTGCTGACCAGGCTGTCCATTTGTCAAGTAGGTGTGATGCCTTGATCACTAATCATCTCACATCTCTTCATTGAGGCTTCATGTCATCCGTTGGATTAAAATTTAATTGAAAACACTTTAACTTTATTACCCTTGGTCACCAAACTGTAGGTCCCACCTCCCAGATAAGACACATGGCTTCCAGGAGCAATACCTTGATGATTAAAAATATTCATCTCCATGATCAAGGGATAGCACTGGCCATTTGGTCAGCCTTTTATATGTACTTTGACTTTAAACTGCCTTTGACTAGCCTTTAACTCTGACTTTATCTAGAGATTGCGCAACTGTGTAATCTCTAATTCACTAAACATTTTATTTAACTCAGGTCACATTATGAGATTATGCACAGTCCATCAGATCATGTCAGAAATAGAACTTAATCAATGATTTGTGCTGAATCTTAGAATAAATCTTTACTTGCTGAATTCTTTGTGAGATTACATGCCAGCCCTAGATCCCGATCTGCATCTACAGCCTGTGCTAGATATCCAAACATATCATAACATCATCAATTCATTTTGAGATTAAGTTCCAACCACTCATCTCAATCTCGATGTACGATCCTTGCCAAGTCTTGCATTCCTTTTGTACTTGATCAATTCTTCATGAGATTACACGCTAGCCACATTATGAAAACAAGAAAAGAACAAGATCTATGGTCCTCGCTTAATGTCCAAACAAAAATGCTAACATCACCTTTGTCTAGCGATCATGCACCAACCACATGATCAAGAAAAAGACAAAGAAAGATCTATGATGTGTGTGAAATCTCTAAATTGTCCATGACTTTGACTTTTATCCCCAGATTACATGCCAACCGTTAGATGAAAACTTAAAAAGAACTTGGTCGACGGCCTGCGCTTGATCGCTAAATGAAAAATAATATTCAGTGGGGGTTACGAGATTAAGAGATAGGCAAGGAGGATAAAGCACACATGACTTAAAACTTTACTTAAGTGACTTGGAAAAGTAAGTTAAAATTAGAACGAGCCTTGAGGGTTTAGGGTTTAAGACACAGACCTTGCACAAAGACCTAGTGTTTTAGGCCAAAGAGCTAAAACAAATCAGAAACAAGAGCAAAGGACATAGCGAGGAAATTTTTTCATAAAATGGGCTAATAGGTTCTAGATTTTGGAGCCTCTTTCCATGCTACTCCATGTCAGAGTTCTTTCACGAATTATCAAGAAGGTATGTTTGGTAATGTTTTTCTTGGAGATAAAAAAGAATGTGACATTATCAGAAAGGGTGATATTTTATTATCGGTGAAAATGGTAGAAGATAACTTTCAATAGATGTATGTCATGTTACTTCTCTTAAAATAAATCTGATTTTTGTAAGTCAGCTTTATGCGAAAGGTTGTAATATTCATTTTTGTTTAGATTCATGGAAAGTAAACAAAGGTTTGCTGATTTTTGTAGAAGGAAATAAACTAGGGAGTTTCTATGTTTTAGTGTGCAATGGTGAAGTGGGAGCTGCCATGACCATTATGGTTAGTAACGCTAATTTTTTTCACAAGAGACTCAATCACATGAGTAAGAAGGGTCTTGAAGTAATGCTTCAACATGATCAACTTCTGGGTCTTAAATTGGTTGATTTAGAGTTATGTGAGCATTTCCTTTATGGAAAGTAAAATTGAACCAACTTTAAGCGTATGGGTCATGGAAAGAAATATTTTTTATTAGAGCTTGTGCATTCTAATGTTTTTGGTCCTAGACAGAAGTAAATTCTATCAGTCATGCAAATTACTTCATTACATTTCTTAATGATTACACTCGCAAAGTCTGGATTTATATGTTGAATAAGAAATCAGAGGTGTTTTCTAAATTTAAAAGTTTCAAACCTATGGTTGAAAATCAGTCTAGTAAGAAAATGAAATATCTACTAATGGATAATGGTGGTGATTTTTTCTCTTCGGAATTCTATAAATTTTTTTGTAGATCATGGCATTCGTCATATTAAAATAGTCCCTTATAAACCTCAAGAAAATGGTGCAGCTGAGAGGTTGAATTAGAATATTTTGGAAAGAGCTCAGTGCATGCTCTCCTATGTTGATTTGGGGAAATACTTTTGGGCAAAGGCATGTAATACTATTGTTTATTAAATCAATCATGCTCCTTCCTCTCATCTTGATTTTGACATTCTACAAGAGAGGTGGCTTGGGATATGCATTTCATTTAGTCATTTGCATATTTTTGGTTGTGATGCTTATGTGTACGTTCCTAAAGAGAAGTGAACAAAATTGGATTTAAAGTCCAACAGGTGTATGTTTTTGGGGTATGGTGAAGATCAATCCAATTTAATACTATGAGATCCATTAACAAATAAAGTTATTTGCAACCAAGATATTTTCTTCAATGAAATGTTTTTTTCAAGTTTGCAAAATCAGAATACCACTTCTAGTGACACTGTCAAATTTGATCTATTTGACAATGGAACTAAGGTGCAGAGACTTCCACGAGTTACATTTTACCTGTCTACTCTTATATCCTCCTGAACTATTGGAAAAATTTCTAAAACCTGGTCTCTACCTTTCTTAATTCCCACATAGCCCCAAATCACCACTACACATCCCATTGTCACTCCACACGCCGCTTCACTATCCACGCTCACGAACTACAACTGATTGTATGTTTGAATTCATTTGTTGATATTAAACCAAGTTGCAGATGTGATGATAAACATTATCAGTAATGTATTCTCATTGATGTCAACCTATTTAAGTATCATTTTGATAACAAACGTCTTCTATGGATTGAAGATTTGGAGCAAACAAAGTTTATGTAGTCGGTAAATAAAGAGTTTTGTATACACCGAGTAATAGTGAACATTGAGTAAAAGACAATGTATACCGAGCATAATGTTAACCAAGCTAGGGATCGCCAACACAACATCATATTGACCAATCAGTTATATCAAAATGAGGCCGACTAAGATGTTGAGTTGGAAATTGATGATTTTGAGGTAACGATAAAGTTTTTTATGGAGATCTAATAGTTATGAAAATTCAAGGAAGATCGGACAACAATGATTGAAATGTGCTTTTAACACAACTGTCGAGGATGGTTTGAGCAAGAAAATCAACAATGGAGATTAAGCGGCTAAATCTGGAAGATGAAAATTAAATGACCTATGATGTCTATATAAGAGACATAAGATTCATTTTTAATAACCCGACGATACCTGATGCACATACATGCAAAGTTTATGCATGACAAATCAAACTGGTTAAAGACAGAACCAAGTATTTTTGTAGACATCACCAAGTGACAGAGGAAAGAGCATCTACCGAGAAGAATAGAGTAGGGAGAATTAGATGAACTGAAGTGAATAAATTTATCAAAGGTATTATGTACTTAGCATAGATTTGAAAATTTGCAAATTCAAAGTTGTATTTGAATCAGATCACTATTGTATCAATTTAACCATTGTTATAGATAAATATCTTAACCAAGTAGGATGTGAAAATCCTTATTATGACATTCTAATGAATGTTGAGTGTTTTCTTGATGATCCCATAGTGAATTCATGGTCAAGAGAGAACTGTTAGTTTTAAATCCTCTAACTAGGTCACATTTAACAGTGTGCATTATAACCTTTAACAGGGTTGGCTCTTAACCAACTTTAGAAGAGTGAAATATTTTGGGTTACCGGTCGCAGGTGGTTTTTTCCCTTAGTAGGGTTTCCATGTTAAAAATCAATGTGTCAATGTGTATGATTGTTGTGGATTTTTATTTTACTTTACACATTACTTTATCTTGCATTGATCATTAATCATAGTATTAATTTACTGACACTCGGTATAGGATTAAAAGTTGAAGTTTATATTCACTGAACTGAGTTTTATATTTGAAATTGTTTTATATACATATGGGAGAATTTGGGACTATAGAGTAATTGAGAACCAATGGATTCCCCCACTGTCAGTTATTCTAACAATTCATATTAGAGCATACAGTGCTTAGAAGAACGCTTTGAAGGACTTAAGATAAAGATCGAGATGTATAAGAGAGACGCACCAAAGCTGAATAAGGAGAACTTCTCGAAATAGAAAATTAGAATTCAACTATACCTATCAGGGATTGGAGATGACATTGTAGATTATCTAGATAATGAAATCATTCGACCTTTTGGACCCTTGACTGTTAATTAGATGAAAGAAAAACATGAGCACAACCTTATAATGATAGAGATTGCTTCTTCACTCACTAACGCTAAATTTGAGGATATCAAGACATGCACAACTTCCAAGTAGATGTGGGAAAATCTTACACTAGTTTATGGAGGAGATGCAAATGTACTGAGAGCCAAAGTTGAAAGTCTCAGAGGAAAATTTGATGATATGAGAATGGAAGAAGCAGAACATAACATAGTACAATACCTGACTCAAAGAAGTTGTGAATGTCATTCGTGGAGGTGGTGGGTCTATTGATGAAGACACTATAATGAGTAAGATTCTTAGAACTTTATTGCCTATTTAATCTATAATCTAGTCTCAAAAATACATGAAATGAGAGAAACACCTGAAAATAATATTAATCTTGATAGTCTTGTTGGAAGATTGATTTCTTTTGAGCTAAATATCTTTGACAACAGTGTAGAACCTTCTATTGAATCCTCTTTTATGTCTACTTTAAGGATTGGTAAATCTGGTAGCAAACATATGATTAGAAATAACAGTGACAATGATAGTGATGATCAAGAACTTGTTGAACTTGAAGCTTTAATGGCTAGAAGATTGCACAAAGGTACAGGAAGATTTAAAGGTAAACTACCTTTGATATGTTTTAACTGTAAAGAGATTGGTCATTTTTCTGAAAGATGCCCTAATAGAAAATATGGTGAAAGAAATGATAGATCTAATGAAAGAAAGGATGACCGAGACAACATCTAAGCAACCAATGGTATGATAGAAGAGATAACCATGATTACAAATACAAAGGCAAGAAGGATTGTTACATTGATGAAGATAAAGATAATCATAGTGGTTCTCACATTGATGAAGACATTGAGAGTGTATTTGTAGCTTTGAAAGATGAATCAGATGAAGATGAAAGGTATTTATAAACAACACTTATTTCTAAAGTTAGTAAGCATGACATTTGGGCTATTGATAGTGGATGTATACATCACATGACTGGAGATAAAGGAAAATTTGAATTTTTGGAACATTATGATGGAGGATCTGTTAGAATGGGAAATGATACATCGTGTCAAGTGAAAGGATAAGGTACTATTACGCTGAACAATCAAATCAAATGTGAGAATGCATATTGGGTGAAAGGACTTATCTATAATCTATTGAGTGTTTCATAGTTGAATAACACAGGTCACCGAGTTGCATTTAAGAACCAAAATTCTAGAATCTATGATGGAACATGAAAGTTGATGGGCACTGGTGAAAAATCAAAAGGTAACTTATTCTATCTTGACACTGCTGAAAATACCTATTTGTTGACTAAAAATGAAGATATATGGTTATGGAACAACAGGATTTGTCATGTCAATTTTGACAACATCGTTAAGATTAGTAAGAAAAGAAGAGTTAGAGGCTTACTGAGTCTATCTAAATGAGACCATGTAATGTGCAAGAATTGTCAAATTGGAAAGATTTCAAAATCTAGTTTTAAGAGAAATAATTTTTCATCTAGTGATATTTTGGAGTTCATTCATAAAGACCTATGTGGACCAATGAGAACACAGAGCTATTATGGGGACAAATAATTTATTTTATTTGTTGATGACTACTCTAGAATGATGACTGTAATGTTCCTAAAAGAAAAATCTGAATCATTTAAGATGTGTAAGTGGTACAAAGCTAAAGTGGAAAAAGATACTAGAAGAGAACTGAAGTGTTTGAGATTTGATAGAGGTGGTGAATTTATTTGTGATGATTTCACTAAATTTTTTAATGAGTATGGAATCAAAATAAATGTTTCTGCACCAAGGACACCACAGATGAATGGAATTGCTAAAATAAGAAATAGATCAATGTTGATTGTACTAGGACACTGATGATTGAAAATAGTATTGCACAAATGTACTGGAGAGAAGCTATGAGTACTATTGTATACACACTGAACTGAGTACAACTGAAGAAAGATACCAAAAAAATACCTTATGAATTATGGTATGGTTATACACCCGATGTGAGATTTTTTAGAATATTTGGTAGTCGTTACTATATTCTGAAAGATGATCGAAATGGTATATTTGATTCAAAAAGTGATGAAGGAATATTTATTGGATATTCTACTTAGAGTAAAGCTTACAAATGTTTGAACAAAACATCTAAAAAAATCATTGAGAGTGCAAATGTGAAAGTTGATGAATTTTCTAAGAAAAATGATGAGGACAACATGAAAGAACCAGAAGATTATAGTAGATTTGTCTATGTGGAAGAACTTGATACTATACATACACAAGAACCTAATGTTACCATGTAAGAGGGTAATGTTACCGTGCACTAGGATAATCCTACTAAGCAATAGGAAGCATAGACCAAGAATTTGGGACTGTAGAGTAAATGAGATCTAAGTAATTCACCCCACCCCCTCTCTCAATTATTACAATAATTGGTATTAGAGAACATGATCATGAACAAGAAAATCTATCAGAGTAGGATCAAGAAAATGTTGAAGCTGAAGATCATGAAGAAGAACACAATGGACCTACATGAGAAGACAATGAAGAATAGAGAATTAAACCTATACTTGCTAAATATGTAAGAAGACATCATCCACAAAATTAGATTATTTGAGATAGAGGAGCTGGCATGATGACACAAAGTAAGTTGAGAGATAACACTTGTTTAATTTTTGAATTTGAGCCTAAGAATGTTAGAGATGCACTTGAGAATGAAGAATGGATTAATTCTATGAATAAGGAAATTGAGAAGATACAAAAAAATAAAACATGGACATTAGTACGAAGACTGAGTGATAAAAAATTCATTGCCACCAAATGGATATTCAGAATCAAATTGAATGAGAAATAAAGCTAGACTGGTATGCAAAGGGTATGCACAAGAAGAAGGGATTGACTATGAAGAAATTTTTGCACCCACTACTAGAATTGAAGGAGTAAGAATATTACTTGCATACACAACATATAAAGGATTCCAAGTATATCAGATGGATGTTAAATCAACATTTTTGAATGGAATAATTGAGGAAGAGGTATACATTGAACAACCTGAAGGATTTGTTGATCCTGATCAGACAAACATGGTATGTAAGTTACACAGATTTATATGGCCTAAAACAAGTATTGAGAGCATGGTATGAAAGACTTCATTCTTATCTTATTAGTATTGGATTTATTAGAACAAGTGATAACTACAATTTGTATTTGAAAGGAGTAAATGATGACAAGATACTTATTGCTGAAATATTTGTTGATGATATTATACTTGGAGGTAATGATAATTTATGCAAATCATTCGCTGATGAAATGAGGAAAGAATTTGAAATGTCAATGGGTGAAATCACAATAGTGTGTCCCACTTTTTGGGACGAAGGATTTCAGACTTTCTAAAACAAAACAATTTGGTGGCTTCGCGCGAAGTGACTAATATGCTTTGCACAAAGTGCCCCATGTAGGGTACTTCGCGCAAATCCATACTTCATGCGAAGCCATTTCTCACCGGAATTTGTATAAATTTTCGACTACCCATTTCATTTTTACTATTCACTTTTTGAGATTTTGTGGACCCGGGGCTTAGAGCAAACCAATGACGACCATTACGATGTCAGAAGCTCCCAAGCTTCTTCGACCTATTGTGATTGTTAGTAGTATCAGGTACACACATTTTTCTCATTTTTTAATTGTAAATTGCATGTTTTATATTTATTTTAGTTAATTATTTGTTTTAAATAATATTTAGTTTGTAGAAATGTTAGAAAATGATAGCTGAATTTTAGATAATGTTAGAAAATTATAGTATGTTAGAAAATCATAATAGAATGTTAGAAAATATTAGAAAACATTAAAAAATGTTAATGTAATGGTACTCAAATGTTAGAAATTTGTAACTTAATATACATTAGAAAATATTAGCAAATTGTAACTTAGTATACATTAGAAAATATTAGAAAATTACATAACTTAGTATATATTAGAAAATTGTAAAGTTTAGTATGCATTAGAAAATATTATAAAATTGTAAATTAGTAAACATTAGAAAATATTATAAAATTGTAACTTAGTAAACATTAGAAAATTGTAAAGTTTAGTATACATTAGAAAATATTAGAAAATTGTAACTTACTAAACATTAGAAAATATTATAAAACATTATAAAATATTAGAAAATTATAACTTATTTATAATTAGAAACCCGTAATTAGAATGTTAGCAAATGTTATAAAAAATTGTAAATATTTGTTTTTTAAATTGCTTTTAAAGCTAGTACATTTATTAGGAATCTCTCTATATCTAGATCTCTCTCTCTCTCTCTCTCTAAATTATGTACATATATATGTTTTAGAGTTATGTATGTATATGTTATCCATGTAGAGTTAGATGTTAAAATATTACATGTCTTAGTACATGTCCTAGTACACTTTAAGACACTTAGAGGACCCAATTCTAGTACATGTACCTTAGGACCCTTTAGGACCCCTACATTGACATTTAAACCTTTTTAAGAACCCAAGTATGACCCTTTAAAACACATGAGGATGACCTATTAGAACTCTTTAATCTATACCTAGGAC
>MU225145.1:309596-330606 GCA_018584345.1 Thuja plicata | reverse complement strand
ATCACTGTGGAAAACCAGGCCACACCTCAAACATTTGCAGAAACAAAATGAAAGGTATTCCTCAATCACAATCTACTTTCATTGGTAATTGTTATAAATGTCACAAGAAAGGACACAAGGCATTTGATTGTAGATCCAAGGTGACAAATCCAAAGAAGGAAACCTACAAGGATAAGTACTTTCCTACCCAAAAAATGAATGGACATACACATCAGGAGTGCTAGAAAAAGAAATAAAAAGCATGGACACCAAAAGAACCTGATAATGGCTAAAAACCGACAAGAGTCAGTAACTCATATGTTTGGGACTATAATACATGGGTAAATTGCACAACATGTGGAAGGTATGGTCATATATCTTCCAATTATATGCAAAAATGGACTAGAAGACCAAGAGGATGGTTCAATCCATGTATGGCATGTTTACCTTGTCATAAGGTTGGACATTTGATAAAAGATTGCAAAGACCGACTGATAGAAACAAGCACTTATCCCAATGGAAACACCATTGATGACATCAAGAAGATGAGAAACAAGATGTGGGTAAAAGACACAAACACTGAAGGTGCTAGAACACGCAATGAAAATGATGACACCCCATCCAATGGATCTGGTGGCATCACTATCTCCAACTAGATTGCACAAGTAAGTATGGAATTGCATTATGACAAAGTTATATTATGCATCAGTTCCATTACACATTGATAATATTGACAAAATTAGCATTATTGAAGATGCACTATATTGTTACTTGTAATACTATTGAAAAACAATACCATCGATTAATGGGTACAAATAAGCATCGGTGAACACACACAGTAAAGTTGACACTACTTACCGAAATGTATCGTGCATTACACTAAAGCCAAGTTTCTTAGTATAACCGACAGACATCAGTGATCTTTGAGCTGATAGAAGTTGTTGTCGCCATTTTATAGACAATCATCGATGAAAACACTGAAGCTGCTAGCTACTATGAAATGTTGTGCCTACACCAAAGATGTTATTTATGCCCCAACCAATGAACTCAGTCTTTGAATACCGATGAGTCATTGGGAATTAATGACAACTTACGGCACAAAAGTTATAAAAGCATGATGGAAGAACTCATTTCGCACCCGCAATTTTTGAGCAAGAAAGTAGAGCTAAGCAGAGTGATTGAAGAGAAAATTGAAGTGTGACCTAAACAAGATTCAAACACCACTGAACATATTCATGAGAAAACACAGAGATTCAGTAAGTACCTACAATCACCGACCATAATGTTTATTTACGGGAAGCCCTAAATTTCAAATACGATGGCATCTACTTCTAGAACAACAAAAATGAAAGAGGATAAGAAGAAAATGATTAATATTATCAGAAACAGTACTTGTGTTGAACCTAAATACAAGTTACACCCAAAAATTGCATCACAACCTGATGATTCTAGAGCATTCTCCAAAATCCCACCTAGGGTTTTGCTGGTAGAGGATGTAAGGTCCTATATTCATTGAAAGATCTCAGAATTAGGATATCTAGACCTAGAAAATTCCTATAGGGCTCTATGTGATGAATCTGGAAAGATGAAAGAGGAGCACAAGCATTTGGAAGTGAAGGGTCTGACAAATGCACTACACTTTCCTATGGTTTTTAAGACAGAATGGATACAAATAGTTCTTAGCAGAATGCATAACCAGACATTATGGCTTGATGAGCCTAAATGAATAAAAAAAGATGTTATTCATGTGGTTACTAGATATCCCACAATTGACAAGCCAAAAGGTCACAAGCACCCATCCTTGAAAGAGGTAGAAAAGTTGACAGGTGCAAAATCAGACAAGAGAGGTCTCAAGGTTAACACCATCACCAATGAGGAACTTAAGTTTGGTGCATGTGTGATAGGATAAAAGATCTTTCAGGCCAGTAGAATGAACAACATAGCAAGAACTGCTATGAGAAAATCATACAAGATCATCAAAGAAGGAAAGAAGATGGATCTTGCAGAAATACTGTTGACTCAACTTGAAGAGAACATGAACACCATAAGGTCTTCAAGGAAAAACACTTGTAAGTTTGGTTATCTAATTATGTGAATATTCTTTTACTTTGAAGAAAAATTTCCTTCCAGAGGCAAAGTAGTATGGGACACAAGAAAACCAGTCACCATACAGATATGTGAGCACATAGAATCATTAGGTACAGATTTTGATGACCTAATGAATGAGTATTTCAAAGGATTTAAGGAAAAGATGCAAGCTAGAACTAGGATACCTAAGAGTTTAATAGAAGAGCACAAGGAAGACATATATTTTATGGTAGATACTAATTTTACCTATATCAAACTAGTAGTACCTAGAAAATCTTGGCTGTCACCATTAGATTATGAGATCAAAACAAGACAAGCTAACAAGTGCATCCAAGCACTATTGAATGAACCAGTAGACAACAAGCAACCAAGATTTGGCACTTATGAAGAGTCCAAACCAAAAATCATGTCATATCTTGTTGTCAAGAAAATTGTAAACAAGAAGAACATGATGGTAAAGGACTTAACCAAGAAATTTGTCATTATAGAAGAAGGTGAAGAGGAAATAGAAAGAAAGGAGGAAGAAACCAAGGGCTAGTCACCCATCGGTGGAGATACAAAAAATAATGATATAGAGGCTACACAATCAAATTCACCACCTCCTCCTCCACCCAAGAAATCAAGAACAACTGCTGCTTCAAGGACAAGAAGCAAAACTACAAAGGAAGCAACTCCTTCACCGCTGAAGAAAGGAAAAGTGAAAACCTATAAGAGGAAACCAGTCTCACCAAAAGAAAAAAAAAACAAAAGGAGGAATTTGAACAAAACTAGAGAAGATCTAGAAGAATCATCTATGGATGAAGCTGACATAGATGTGCAAAAAGGGAAAGAACCCTTGATTCCAAAAACAATTGATGAAATATGTAAGAACATCTCAGAATCACCATGTATTTCTGATCCTAACATTAGGAAATGGTTGAAATTTCATCCAGAGGATCAAAAAAAATTGAAGAAGCTATAATAGCTAAAATGTGAAAACACCATTATGTTCCACTACAATTCTTAGAATATGATGTTCCCAAGGAACTATCAGCAAGATTGTCTGCAAGATGGAAATTTGCACTTCATACATAAAAAGAGATAAGAGAAAGAGTACTTGTTACTCTTATGCCTTTTGAATCAAAGAAGGAAGAAATAAATGAAATGATGAAAAAGTATGAAAATGAGTTCTCATCCAAAATGAGAGCATACACATTTCTCAAGGGGAAGCTAATTGAGCTACATCAAGATAGCATTAAAAAGTGGTGCAAGATACTTAACAAGTCCACTAAATAAGCTAGCTCGGAGAGAGAACACATCATCATTAAAGATGTACAAATTGATTCATCAGTGGAATTGGACAAAGAAGAGAGTGAGACAAGAGGCCACAAACATACTAAAGTTGTAGATGAGGTATGGCCCGACACTACTCTTGACAAAACTCAGAGTGAAGAAAGCCAAATTCCACCAAGTCCAACTCATATTGACTTGGATGATGCAACATAGGTTACCAAAGAAAAATTGACAATCAAAGGTAAAATTAATGAGGATGTCAATGATGAAACATGGTTGGATAATATCATTAATGATATTACAGGAAAAGACCTTGCAGAAGAGGTGCAAAAAGATGAAGATATCACTATTGCACAAAGTAAAACCGACAGACAGGAAACACTTAATAACGCTGCAAAGGTAAATACCCTGACCAACATGAGAATATTGATAGAAGCTATTGATATTGATTCAAGTCAAGAGAAATCATCTAAGAAAGATGATAAAATACCAAAGGACACGGGTAATGAAGAAAATAAAGATGCATCAGACACTCAAAAAGATGCAGACACAGAGATGAAGGATGCAACTGACACTCAGCAAGAGTTGTCTACTGAAAAGGACAAAGGAGAATATATTAAAAAAGATGATACATTGAGAAAGGATGAAGAGAAAGAAAAGAGTGAAGAATTTAAGAAAGATGACAACATGAAGGAAAAGGAAGAAAAATATGTTGATACACCCAAGGCCAATGAAGAGACATCTTCACAAAACCAATAGGTGGACTCTGAACATAAGCAACAAGAAGCATCATCTTCTCGACCTTCACCTATGAAATCAATCCAATCTCAAGATATACAGATGGTAGTTCACCAATCTGTTTCTCAACCAAAGAAGAAGAAGAAAGTAAAGAGGAAAGACATCTTGGCGGTAACACTTGATGAGGTAATTGAAATACCCAAGTGGGATGCATCTACTTTGGATACTGAAGCACTTCAGAAGTTTGGAGTTATATGCCAAAGAAAAGCTATACAGGAGAAAATGAAAAAGGCACATAGGGAAGCCCAAGCACTTGAAAAAGATAGGGATATACTATGTCAACTTTTTCCTGACACAAAAGTTGAAGATGACATATCAATCATGGAGAAAATTGCAGTTCTTACCGACACTATCACTACTCAAAGTGTAGATGCAGAGTAGGCAATGGAAGAATAGGTAGAGAAGAAGTATCAACACAAGCTCATTGAAAAGATCAGCCAAGAAGTGGTAGAGAACAAGGTAAAACTCTTTGAATTAGCAAGTCAATTAGAACCTATGATTGTAAAAGCTATTACCTTAGTTCAAAAATTGTGCACTCTTGAGAATTTCACGAAGGAGAATAGTGAAAATTTGTCCCAGCTAGATTCAAATCGAACAGCGAGTGCACAAAGTTTAACCTCTGATGAAAAAACTATAAAATTGCATCATGGAAAGATCACATAGGTAAACAAACTAAGACAAGAGATATGGGATGCAGAGACATAGTTTAGAAATGAGGTTACCGAGCTACAGGCTCACATATTACCAAACCTCACCACTCTGCAACAACACATTACAAATGCAAGAAATATGATAGCAACCCCAGAGAGGTCTATGGTAGATAGCATCTATGATATGCATGTGAGAATATCACTTGAGCACATGGCTCTAGAGAATTTAAAGGAGAAATGGGAGAAGATGATGGAGGAAATAAAAGCCTCACACTCCCACCTTTTTGAAAAGTTGTAAGTACCTTTTCCTTTATTATCAAAAAAGGAGGAATGAATAGTATATATGTACAATATACTACATTAGTAGAAAGAGAAAAGGATATGTATATTGTATGTACAACATGAATATGAAAAAACAGATATGTACATAAACTTACACTTACTGACATATGCATAGGGAGAGTCATTTCATGACTAAAAGGAAAATGACTAAGGATGAAGTATACACAGGTGTACATACTAATATATTAAGTATGTTGTAAATATCAACTTTTGATACTAATGTCAAAGGGGGAGATTGATGACATTAAGTTTTTCCATTAGTATACTTAAGTGAAAAACATGATAAAGGTCATCGGTATAGGCATAATCGATGAACAACACACATCATAACTGACAAGATGACAATGCTTGACATAAAATTGCTAAGTACATAATTTCTCGATGAACACTGATAAGTGTTGAACCGACGACAAAGCATAAAGGACATCACCAATGGTACAATTTTTGTGAACATCACTGATAGAACATAAAAGGCAAGGAACCCGACAGACATTTCAAAATAGGAACACCGACAGAGTAGAAGACCGATAGAGAAAAGAAAGAAAGAAAACTGACAGACTAACATAGCAGCCTGACCATTAGAACCAATAGTTAGCTACAAAACCCGCAAATAGTGGATCTGACTTTCCACATCAGATAAAACATTATAATTCTATTTATAAGATTTTAATTTGTTTTAAAACATTACTTGAGGGTCAATAAAGCATATTTTAAATGTTTTAAAGCATCCTAATAGATCTAAAACATAACTAACTAAAGATCAAGGTCAAGTTGTAAACCTCGGATCTAGAGTTAATCTCAAAAGTGTGAATCAAGAATGGACCTGGAAACTAGTATATATAGATGTTCAATCATTTGTAATAAAAAAAATGAGTTGATAAATGAATATAGCAATAGAGAGAATCTAAGAAGAAGAAGTGAATTCATGCAAAGTTCAAAAATAGAACATATCAGTTATCAAGAACACAGACAAGGCTACCGATGAGCAAAGACAAGGTATTAGGCAAATCACTCAAGGTGATTACATATACATTGTAAGATTTATAGGATCTGTTATCAGCAATTAGAGATTGCATATACTATCAGATCAACATTTATATTGTAGTTGCATTGTAACAAGTGCATCACATCAGAAATCCTTTTGTAGAAGGTGGACTTAAGAGTTCTTTGATAAATCTCTTAACAGAGTGCACACCTAATGGTGTTGCTAAAGCTTCAAACAAAGTAGATCCTAACAAGTCTCCACTCTAATACTCCTAACATGGTAGATCATCAGAAGTGATCAAATTGTAAGCCTTAACCAACTCCCTTCTTATCTGCAGATAGTGAAGTTTTGTGGGTAGACATCCCCACCGCAATTTTTACATCCTAATAGGATTTTTCTACGATATCATATCATTTGTTATGTGTTATTTACTTTCATGTATGTTTCTTAAATTTTTACACATGTAAAAAACTTATATTATGATTTCACATACATAAAGAAATATGAAAGGACAGATAGGTGAATATACAAATCTGATGACAAAAAGGTTAATGGGCCAATCACATAAAAAGTTTTGGAGGTACCGATTCACCCCTCCCCTCTCAGTACATCATTCCAATAGTTCCAACAAGACCTTATTGTCTGGTTGGTAATCAAAAAAGTGAATACCATGTTTAATTACTTTGATTTACTTGAAATATGTTCCCTCTAAAACAACTAAACCTGCAGGTCACAAATTTTAACAATATAAATTTAAACAAACTAAATTTGAAATTTGTTAAAAGGTTAAACTTTAAAATTTACAAATTGAGTTTAATATATTTATGTAAATAATACTAACCTATGAGGAACAACATTCCATCACTTTCTTCAGGTTCAAGTAACTTCATCCTTGTTGTAGTACAACACAGTAAATAATAACCAACTCCTTCTACATTTCCATGCTCAACAATCACTGCACACACACACACACGTGAGATATTAAAATTTACTTAGTTCAATCTATAGATCTATCCATCTATCTAGATACATGCAGTTCAATCTATAGATCTATCTATCTATCTAGATACATGCAACTCAATGGACCATATAATGTGAAATATATACTTACCAATTTTGACGAATCCCGAGATATGATCGCAATCAGTAGAAATCAAAGGAACATTATCAAAGTTTTCATCTTCATCTCTATCAAATGTATCAGTAACAACTAGTGGCACTAGATTCCATGCACGTATATATCCACGGTCTTGATTGATGCATTCCTCATAATTGTTAGCAATGTAGTGACAACAAAAGCATGAGTAGTACCTAGTGTTCAATGTCCAATTGTGACAATTTGTACTCATAACTGAATGCAAAGATCGTGTCCTTTCTATCTTCTTGCAACCATGCATAATTTTTCTATCCACACCTGAAAAAAAGCATATATTATATATATTACATGGTTCTATAAATATAATTTGAATAAAGAATGTACATTAAAAATTTAAACACTTGAATAATTTAAAAATGCGTGCATACCTTTTATCTCCCAAAATTTTCTATGTGGTACCGCTTGAGTCATTCCTGATGACGTTTCATTCTCATTCAGTGTGAAATGTGTCTTGCACCATTTAGCAACATCACGTGCATTTTTTATATGAAATCCTTTATAATTCATTTGATACTTTCGTATAACACATTTGATGCAAGCTCCAACAACATCATGTTCACCTTTTCCATGTCCACTCTCAAAGAAACTCCAGACATGTGGTATGTTTTTATTATGATGATATATACATAGTGGATAAAATGGTCTGGATGATTTGAATTGTGCAGCACATCCATCTAACCAAACATAATGTTTATCAATTTTTATACCTCTTTCTTTCAAATTTGCAAAAAAACATCTTGAGGCAGTGTTCTACATAATGAATGTCATTCTCTCTATCATCACTTATATAAAAATGATATCCCTTATTGATGACCCGTGTTTCAAATGTGCTATGAATACCATCCAAATCTAATTGTGCATGTTGATAACACACATGTACCATAATAGTAATTTACTCTAAAAATAGTATTCTAATTGAACTGCCTTTTGATGAACAAAGGAATAGTTTTCTCCAAAATCAACAACTGATACAATAGTTCCAAGTGGGAAATTGTCTCTCAGTGTTTGGAATTTTTGTGCTTTCCACTTTGCCAAAAAAGCATGATGAATGTAGGTTTGAATCATTTTTTTAAATTTGTCCATTAATACTCCAACATTTATCTCCTTTTCAACATATTCTAAACTTTTGGATTCTTTCCCAAATTTTGTTTCATTCTTTACATATTTTTAACTCTTGTAATTTACCATCTTTGTTACATCAATGTTTTCATTTTTCAAAGGAAAAAGAGTCAAATCAACACATGTTTGACATATTCCTTTTATGCAATTTATTTGTCCAGCTGCATCATCTCTTTTTCACATAAAATGGATGAGATGAACTCACTTCTTTTACTAGGAGGAGCATTTTCAAAACCATAAGTGTCTTCTACAAACTTTTGAAAAACCTGATAGTGAAGATCAAATTGAATATGATAACAACAACAACAAGTTTCAAACACTTTGTTTGTCCTGATATAATATGGCTTCAATTTTCCAAACATTGTTTGCCCAATCTTTATATTAGGATTTAAACTAAAAAATGACACATACATTTCATGTTCTGTTGTGTCCAACCAATGTTTCATATGATATTCATATTGATTAGCTAAAATTCTATGTCTAATAACATCTCTACTGTTTGATGAAGGACGTGTATTATCATTCCAAAATAATGTGACCAAATTCATGATTCCTCCATCAATCCTATCAGAACGAGGAGCTCTACACATGATTTCCCAAGTGCCTTCCAAGGTGCTATCATCCAAAAGAATTCTCCTATTAACATATTGTGATATTGTTTTCCTACTAAAACCAATCTGAGATGAAACTGAAGATATTTGTCTTTTTCGGAGCATAGTGTTCTGATTAAGTAAAAATAGGTTTTACAAGGACCCAAAAATTTTACAAAAAAGTGTTCAACAGGTTTTACAAGGACCTAAAACCTAGAGTAAAAAGAGAGATATACAAAAAGAAGCAAAAATAGCTATGCCAAAGCATCAGAGAAGAAAGGAATAGAAAAGCAACAACCCGAACAAAAAAGTCCCAAAGATGCAGCATAAAAACAACAGGGACAGCAAAAAGAACCCAACCGGGACAACAGAAGAACTAGCTACATTTCCTTCGCCAGTTCCTTAGCTTCGAGGACCATAATCTGCATATTATTGACTGAGGTCTTGAGCTCCTCTGAATCTTTATCCTCCTTTGGACTCTTTTTCTTGGAACTATCCCTAGTGCGCGCGCCTGGGCCCATAGTCTCCACAATCCTGCTATCCTTATCCTTGTTAACCCTGTCCAGTTTATCCATTAGAATTTATGCATGACCACAATACGCTTTGAGGCTGATGAGGTATTGTTCCCCTATTTTTTAACCGAAGCCTCTAGTCTTTTCACTTTATTCTTCAGAATCTTAAGTTGTTCCACACTGTTATCCTTTTCCGCTTTGTCTTTAATTTCTTTAATTTGTCTCTCCATGGTGCCCACCTTATTAACATACTCAACCTGAGCTTCAGAGTTACCAATAGCTTCTTTCATTTCCTTCAAACAATCAGCCACAGGTTTTTCCCCAATCCCCATTCTGTTGAGAATATTAATATCCACCTGTATTTTATAACTTGGTTTTTCAAACTAATCTGGTCATTAAACATGTTATTAACCAGCCCAGAGAAACCCTCGATAATACCTTTGTTTTCATTTATTTTATGGTCCCCTATTTCTAGATTTTCCTGATGGTAATTGATCCCAGAATCATTAGCATTCTTGGTATTCTGATCCAAATTACCACCCCCCTGCTGGGTATCAATCTTCAAATCACTGGTATTGTTAAAAGTTTCATCTTTTTCATTATCTTTATCATCTTTTTCCTTAGTCTCCCGCTTATACTCAGGGTTTAAATCTTCCTCGTCCGAGGTGATAATAATTCTTTTCTTGCTGGAATTATTATTTCTATGAGTAATGTTACCCTTGCCCTCAACTCTTTTCCATTTTTTGCCCTCCTTTTTGACAGCCTCATTGTCAGTCTCAGTTTCAGAATCCCCAATCTGGGTTTTATTTTTATTTTTCTTCTTTCTAATTACTTCAGTTTCAGTATCCGTCTCCAAATCCCCAATCTGGGTTTTCTTCTTCATTATCTTTTTACCTTTTTTCTTTCTGCTGCCCTCCTCATAATCCTCATCACTATCCTTCTCAGTCTCCAACCCTTCAGTGCTAGATTTCTTCTTCTTTTTAGAAGTACCCTTTTTATTATTTTTAGGTGTTACAAAACCTTGAGCCTCCTCTTCACTTTCAGTGTTATCATCATACATACTATACTCCTCATCTCCTTCAGTATCTTTAGCAGCCTTCAACTTCTTCTTCTCCACAGACCTTTCCATTTTCTTAGATTTTAGAACCTCATAAGCAAGTAGCATAAGCCCTTGATGAGAGGCATGGTCCCCCTTAGGGTCTTTCTGATAACTAGTAATTGTAGCATCTAAAGAACTAAGCAGATAATAGGGTAAACTAATTTTAACCTTGTGTCTAAAATGGTTTAATAGCATAAAATGATGCCCAGTCGCTCTAGTAAACCTTCCATCCAGAGTAATATAGTTGATGATAACATAAAGAACATACCTCCATGGTCTAGATATACGCATAGGGTTATGGTAAGTAGTATCAATCTTGACCAGTCTGTTCTTCTCCTTCTCGTTATCCAGGAAGGACTCCCAGGCTTTGTCTGAAATGAGCCTGTCACGATAAAACTTGATTCCCTCCATCTCCATACCCGTAGCTTCAGCAACGACTTCCTCCGTTACTTCCATATACTCATCACCAACTAAAATCTTTCCCTCCTTCCAAGTTTTCTCAAAAATCCTGGTAATGTTAGGATTCCCGCCATGAAGCCACTCCAGATAAATAGCGAGGCCTCCCTCCTTCACAATCTTCCACACATCATTACAATTTTTCCAGTGATTGAAACTAACTGGTTCAATTCTCTTCTTATTGCCTCCCATCTCTTCTCTGTAATTTCTGTGAGTTTTTTTGTTAGTGCAATAGATAATGCCAAAATGAGATTTTTGAGAGCCAAAATAGACCCAGAAAGCGTGCTGCATCCAGCTCGTAATCATAGCATAATACTTCCGCCTCTGAAGGCCATTATGACACATCACCTGATTATAAATGACATTAATATAAATTACCATCAATGATGTTTTTCTGACGACTCCTCAGTCACTCATCCTCAAGCAATAATTTCACTTCAATTGGCATGTCATATCCATCATTCCACTGAGCCACCTCATCACTTTTGCAAGCATGATTAGCCGCCCAATCAGCAACACCATTAGCTTCACGATAATTATGAGTTATAATACATAACTCAAAAGAATTAATTATCTCCCTGGATTTTTGAATTACGTTGTATATTGTCCAAGATGCGGGAATATCATTATTTAAGCAATTAATGATATTGAGAGAGTCCCCTTCAACCCAAACTTTAGTGCATCCTTTCTCTTTAGCAAAAATAATACTTTGGAGAGCTGCATAGGCTTCAGCAATATGATTAGTTTGATGAACAATAGGAATAGCTTTCATGCCAATACACACCCCATTTTCATTTCTGATGACAATACCACAACCAGCTACCCCTGGGTTGCCCTTAGAGGCCCCATCAAAATTAACTTTCTGCCAGTCCTTAGGGGGAAAGTCCCACCTAGCATCCTCTCTTTTGCCTTTATTGTCCTTATTGTTAGATTTGCTACAAAAATTCCAATTTTTAAGCAAGGATAATTCATTCTCTTGTTTGGTCTCTGCAACTTCACCCTTAATCATAACATTCTCTCTTATACCTCTTTTAATCTTATAGAAGACTTCCTTCTCCTTAGAACTTTTGTCCCTAAAAAATCTATCATTTCTTTCCCTCCAGATCCCCCAGCAGACATGTGGAAGAACAAACTTCCAAATTTGAATTATAGTATTACGCTTAGAGGGATATATCCAAGATTTAAAAAGACTCTCTGAATTATTGGGAAAAACCCAATCAATATTAAAGATCTGAAAAAAGAGCCCCCAAATTTTTCTGACAAAGGAACAATGAATGAAGATATGCTCAACACTCTCTTCCTCTTTCTTGCAAAGATAACATCTATTAACAATAGCCATGCCTCTTTTCCTAAGACTATCAGTGGCTAATATTTTATTCTGCATCATAATCCAAAAAAAAACATTGATTTTAGGGATAAGATTTTTATCCCACACTTTAGCCCAGAAAGGCTCAATAATGTCTACATACTCCATCTGATACAGAGAAGAGACAGTTAGTTTCCCATCCAAACTATATATCCAAACAATAGTGTCCTCTTCCTCAATCAGATTTATTGATTTGAGGATGATATTAAGATACCTTAATCTCTTATCAATAGTTGTTAAATCCTTCCAGTGATCTTTATCCGAGTAATCTTCAACTTTCCTGCCTAAAATTGCTTTACACTGATCCTCATAGATACCCCAATCCGGGCTTTTATTCAGGGGAGAGTGAAGAAGCCACTTATCCTCCCAAAAGAGTACCTTTTTCCCATTTCCCACTTTCCACTTTATTCCATTTTTGACTCTGTGTTTATTTTTCATAACATTTTTCCAAATAAAGGAACCAATCCCTTCATTGTCCTTATTTAAGAACACTTCAAAATTGGGCCTTTCCTTATTGTACTTTTTATCCCATATCAAAGTCCATTCACCTATAGAATTGTAGTATCTCCAAATGAGTTTGGTGAGGAGATTCTCATTCAGATTCTTCATTCTTCTTAGTCCAAGGCCTCCTTTCTTGATCGGATAGCAAACTTTGTCCCAGGCAATTAAAGCTATCCTTTTCTTCTTCTCCATTCCTGTCCATAAGAACTATTTTTGAATTTTTTCAATAGCTTCACTATACTTTCTAGGAATTTTAAATATGCTGAGAGCGTAAAGGGGGAGGCCTTGAAGAGTAGCTCTGAGAATCTGAATTTTGCCAGCTTGACTAAGAAGCATCCCTTTCCATCCAGCCAATTTTCTATGAAATTTGTCCACAAGGGCACTCCAAAAGGTTTCAGGAGGCTCCAAACAAAGAGGGAGGCCCAGATAAGTTCTCGGCATAATCCCCTAATCACAGCCTAAAATCCTTAAAATTCTCATTTTTCTTCTATCAGGAACATTGAAAAGAAACACCGAACTCTTCCCCCAATTAATTATCTGACCAGAACCTTTCCCATAGTTGTTCAGAGCTTTCTTTATACTGCTAGCATTTTTAACTGTAGCTTCCCCCATGATCACCGAATCATCAACAAACTGTTGGTGAGAGCATACCTGATTATCTGATGAAGGGTTAAGCCCTTTGACATCTCCATTCCTTACCTGAAACTCCATATACCTGCCAAGGCATTCTGCCATGAGAACAAAAAGGATAGGAGACAGGGGGTCTCCTTGTCTTAAGCCCCAAGAAGATTTAAAGAACGAGGTTGGAGATCCGTTAACCAAGACAAAAAAAGTGGCCGAGGAGATGAGTTGAAAAATGAGGTCAGTGCATTTTTTTTAAACCCAAAGGCCTCCAAAACTTGCAGCAGAAACTCCCAATCCACCCGGTCATAAGCTTAGACATATCCAGCTTTAGAATAAGTCCCTCCTTTCTAGCCATCATAAGAGAGTGAACATTTTCATGGATAGTGATAATGGAATCAAGGATTTGTCTTCCAGGCACAAAACCATTTTGTTGCCAAGATATGAGATAGGGAAGGATCTCCAGAATCCTAGTAGTTAAAACTTTAGAGATAATCTTATAAACTGAATTGCACAAACTGATAGGTCTAAATTGGTCCATCTTATCAGCACCCTCCTTTTTAGGAACAAGGGCTATAAAGGTACCATTCAACTCCTTAAGAAGTTTTTTGGACCCAAAAACATTCCTTAACCGCATTGGTTACATCTTTTTCAATGATACCCGAGAAATATTGGAAAAAGAACATAGGGAAGCCATCAGGTCCCGGGGATTTTTCACCTTCAAAAGAGAAGATAGCTTTTTTAATCTCAGAGTTAGAAGGGATAGAAATGAGCCTTCTGTTTTGATTTTCATCCAAGATCCTAGGAATACACCTGAGGAACTCCCTTTCTTCATTCTTATCAAGATCACTGTCTTTTTGTAATAAGTTGAAGAAAAAATATTTAGCCTCGACTTTGATAGCCTCCTCATCACTAGATGTAGTGCCATTAATGTTGAGCTTAGAGATCTGATTATTCATTCTATGTTTTTGGGTAGTCATAAAGAAATACTTTGTATTTCTATCCCCCTCCTTCAGAAAAATCTTTCTCGATCTTTGCCTCCAAAAGGCTTCTTCTTTAGCTATAATGTTGTGCATCTCAACCAGCTTTTTCAGAGCATAGTGTTACCTACAATGGATGTCAACATAAATTTTTCTTTTAATGGTCTTATATTTAGTTTGAGATCGCTTCCCTACCTGGTTCAAACCTTTCCTAATATTTTTAATCATATCAGTTTGCATGTCAACAACTTTTCTCTTTTTTGATGTTGCATCTATACCCAATAATTTTAATGCCCCTTCCAACCTTTTGTTTATAAGTACATTTGAAAGAAATTGAGCTTGTTCAAGTGTTTCTAAATTATCAAATTTAGCCAATATTTTTCTTGATATCATATTCATTGACCTCTTCTTAGCAAGACTTAAGAGTTGAACATTAGCAAGTGATCTCAAATTTTCCACATCTAGTGTAAGTAAATGATCTAAGTTTCTATAATTAACATTTCTCTTTACATTTTGAGATAAATTTATATGTTCATCCATACCAGTAGAAGCACATGATCCTAAACCTTCTTGAACATCAATTTCCTGAGCTTTTGTAGGGAGTGATCCCAACACTTCTTCAATGTGCAATTCTTCGACTTGACTTGACCCTCCTACTTCAGCTTGTCCTTCACCTTCTTTTGTTTTATGATAATATGCCAATGCAGCTTCACAATTTCTTTGTTTGGCACCAAGTTATATTTTTCTAGCAGAATTATGTTGTCTTCCCTTCTTGTTCCCCATTTATTCTCTTCAAAAATGTCTTCCAAAAGATCAGAAATAAAAATTCTTTTCTTCAAAAAAATACTTTTATATAATATTTCTCCTCTTCAAAATTATGCCTTCGAAAAAAATAGAAATAACAATCCTTATTCCAAAAATGCATTTGTAAAAATTGAACAATAATAGAAAAAGTGAATTACTTGTTGCAATTCGGTTTAAAACTGAAAACAAAAAAAATTACTTTTATACCATTCTAAATTTTTCAAAAAAAAAATTTCAACATGGCCAGCCAACTCTGCGCGAAGTACCCAAGATAAAATTCTGGCGGGATGGTTTTCACCAGAATTTTCACACAGGTGGCTTTGCACGAAGGGTCTTCGCGTGAAGCCCTTTAGACCCCTTCCCGCGAAGGGGGTCTTTGCTCGAAGACTCCAAAAATGAAAATTTGTTGTCTGAAAAAAACAAGTCCTAAAAATTGATCTTCCAAGGCCTGGGACAAGGACCAAATCAAATAGTTTTATCAATTACCTGATGCCGAATTATGTGATTCAGAACAAGCTTTCTAATAAATATAATTTTAATACATATTGAGTTCGTTATCACTTTCAAATATTACTTTAACTAAACATAGGTTGTTTGACAATTCAACAACCTGTCTCTTCAAGGCTTCGGGAAAAATAGTAAATTACAAAAAAACAATTATGAAAAATATGTAGGAAAAGAGTATTTGTGTTACCTTTCTAAATAAAAAAAAATTGATTTTCGATATATACATTTCATGTTAGAGTGATCAAAGTGACCTTATGTCTACATTACAGTTACTGTCACTTTAAAAAAATAAACTATGAAATATTGACCCAAAATGAATGAAACCAATTACATACTCTAGATATTGAAGTTACAAATATAATTTCGAAATAATTACATCGTTATCATATTTTAAAAAAAAATTTATGCTGATCCAAGTGAAAGTCAATTCTTAAAATCACAGTTTTTTCACACAAACCATTTTTTGAAGGAGAAGGGAAAATAAATTTTAATGAATTTTTTTTTTTTTTTAAAAATAATATTTAGAAACTAGAAATAAAATTCTAAAAGACCCTAGTTTATATCATCTTCAAACTCCTTATAGTTTTGCGGCAATAGGTGTTTGAAAATGAAGTTTTTTTCTCAAAATGTTGATCTCTGTGTCAAAGTTGGCCAAAAAGTGGGACACACTATTGTGGGATCACCCTCAAGATGTTGATGATTGGAGAGATCAAATTTTTTCTTGGATTGAAAATCATATAAAAGGATGAAGGCATTTTTATTACACAATCAAAATATATCAAGGAAGTACTGAAAACATTCAGAATAGAAAAATCAAAACCAGTTGGAACATCGACGGTGACTGGATGCAAACTGACAAAAGAGGATAAGAAACCTGAGGTAAATTAGACATTGTACTGATCTATGATTGGTAAGTTGATGTATGTTGTACACACAAGACCTGACATATCACATGCAGTTGGAATTGTAGCTAGATTTTCTGCTAATCCCATAGAATCACATATGACTGTTGTGAAGAGAATTTTCATATATCTGAAGAACATTGAGGATTATGGATTATGGTACAAAAGAGATGGACAATTTGAACTGAAAGCATACACTGATGCTGATTGGGCTGGAGACATTGATGATACAAAGAGCACTACTGGTGGAGAATTATTTATAGGAGAAAGATTGGTAACTTTGATAAGAAAAAAGAAAGGATGCATATCTTAATCAACTGCGGAAGAATAATATGTTCCTGCTGCTACAAATTATTCTAGTATTGCATGGATCAAACAAATTTTGAAAGGAATGAATGAGGAGATCACTGACCCAGTGATAATTTACTCTGATAATACTAGTGCAATAAATATTTTAAAGAATTCAGTAACGCATGCAAAAACAAAGCATATATCTATCAAATATCATTATTTGAGGGAACAAGTACAAGAGATACAAGTGATACTAGAATATGTACAATCAAAAGAAAAGCTTGCAAACATATTCACTAAACCATTACCAAAGAATACATTTGAGTACTTGAGAGGTAGACTAGCGGTTCGTCCCTTGTCTATTGGTCATGAAGCTGGCTAGGAGGTTACATCAACCTACACGAAAATAGAATATCAATCTTGTTGATGGAAAGCTAAAATGGACTGTAACAGATATATCAGTACACTTTAAGGTAATTATTCTATTGCACTGAACACCAGAGTTATTTTTGGCTGTTGAATAGATATATATATTTCTTTTTGGCATTGTTTTCAAAGGAGAGAATATGACCAATGAAATATAAAGGGAGAGAGATATGAGAAAGGGAGAGAATGGTCAATGAAATATGAGAAATATGAGGGATAGAATGATTATCTATCCACTAAAGGGAGAAAAGAGAAAGAGAGTAATGACATATCTATCTACAGAGATCAAGAATAGAAGAGTCAAATCCGCAAGGAGAGACTGCATGGTGAATTTTGAAATACTAACACATTTTATATATTCAAGCTATGGAGAACTAAAGCATTTTTTGTAGTTGTAGAATGATAGTTTGGTCTTCCATGGCATATTTCATATTGTGTTCCCATCAATACCAAAGGGAGAGATTGATGAACTACAACTTATTGTATGTTTGAATTCACTTGTTGATATTCAACCAAGTTGCAGATGTGATGATAAACACTATCAGTTAATGTATTTTCATTGATGTCAACCTATTTTAGTGTCATTATGATAACAAACATCTTTTATGGATTGAATATCTAGAGCAAAAAAAGTTTATGTGGTTGGTAAAAAAAAAGTTATGTATACACCGAGTAAAATAGAGTGTATACAGAGCACAATGTTAACCGAGCTAGGGATCGCCGACACAACATGGTATTAATCGAGTAGTTATATCAAACCAAGAATGACTAAGATGTTGAACTGACAATTGATGATTTTGAGGTAAAAGATAAAATTTGTTATGGACATCTAACAATTATGAAAATTCAAGGAAGATTGGATGACAAAGATTGAAACATGTTTTTACGACAACTTCTGAGGATGGTTTAAGTAGGAAAATCAACGATGGAGATTACAAATCTAAATATAGAGGATGAAAATTAAATGATCTATGATGTCTACATAAGATACAAGAGATTCATTTTGAATAAACTAACGATACTTGATGTGCATACATACAAAGTTTATGCATGACTAATCAAACTGGTTAAAGACAGAACTGAGTATTTCGGTAGACATCACCGAACAATAGAGGAAAGAGCATCTACCGAGAAGAATAGAGTAGGGAGAATCAGATAAACTAAAGTGAAAAAATTGGTCAGAGGTATTATGTACTAAGCATATATCTAAAATCTGCAAATTTAGAGTTGTATTTGTATCAGATCACTACTGTATTAGGTTAACCATTTTTATAGATAAATCTCTTAACCAAGTCAGATGTGACAATCCTTATTATGACATTGTAATGAATGTTGAGTGTTTTCTTGATGACCCCACAGTGAATGCATGATCAAGAAAAAAATGTTTGTTTTAAATCCTGTTACTAGGTCACATTTAACAGTGTGCATTGTAACCTTTGAAAAGGTTGGCTCTTAACCCTGCTCACTTCATAAGAGTGAAATATTTTGGGTTACTAGTCCCAGGTGTTTTTTTCCCTTAGCAGGGTTTCCACATTAAAAATCAATGTATCAATGTGTATGATTGTTGTGGATTGCTATTTTAATTTATACATTACTTTATCTTTCATTTATTGGTAATCACAGAATTAATTTACTGACACTCGGTATAGGATTAAAAGTTTGAAGTTTATATTTTGTACGATTTGAGAGATACAAGTTCACAGAACGCCAAGAATACCTGTATGCAAATAACTTGTTACAAGAGAGAAACAGAAAGAGGAAAAAGTAGAACTCAGAAGTTACTCAAAATGTGAGAGAAAAATTATAATCTGAGTTGATTAACAATAATTACAAAGTTCAACCTTAAAAAGGTGAACGAAACCCTAAAAGGTAAAAGCTAGGTTGCACATTAATAATTAATAAAAGAATTGATTATTAATGCACCTAAGAGAAATCTTAAGCACTAAAGAGTAATAAAAAAACTTAACTAATTAAATATACATGATTTAATTAATAAGTGATTACTCTAACAACCCCCCTAAAGCAAAGCTCAAGAGGTAAGCTAACCTAGCACAGCTATGAAAGTAGGAAAAATGGGTCCCAACAACAAGGCCTGATCAGGTACCCAAGTACAAAAATATTTGTAAAAAGGAGAAATAGAGAAAACCACATGGGAAAAACCCTACTCCAAAAAGAGATGAGGCCTAGAGAAGGACTGAAGAAGCCTCCAAACCAAAGAATGTCCCAGAAAATAGGAGAAAAGAAGGAACATGTAGAACACCTCAAAAGCAAGAAGTTGCAAACACTGTCAAAAAGTAACTATTGGAACCTCCACTGTAATAGAACATGATAAGGTAGAGAAGACTATAAACAAAGCCTGAAGAGTTGATCAATTGAAGATGGAAGAATGCCTCCAAACAAGAAGGAAAGAAGAGTGTCCATATGGTAAATGATTCATCTCACCAAATTTCATAGGTACCCAGCCACTGCATCAGCCTAGTACATAGGAAAAAATAATGAATATGTAGATCACTCCATCAAACCAGGGAGGCATTAGAACCAATAGGATATACCCCCCCATAATGCTGAGCAGGGAGAGATATTACAACTACACTAAAACATATTGCCAAGAAATGTTGCATGATGAAGAATGTATAAGCACAGATAAAGTATGTGTCGAGGATGGCCAGTCGCTGAAACACATGAGGCTAATGTCATGGAAGGGACACTCACTTGACAAAGGTAGATGACAAATATATAAAACATCAAACCTCCCATCATGGCACTTTATAATGTAATGCAAGTATAATAGAATCCCAAGCATGCATCAAATGGCACTTTACCTCAGTGCGTTTGCATAACAAGCTACATAAAAAAGATGTATACAATGCTAAAAAAAGGAAATGATTCTAAGACCTAAAACATCCAAGATATCCACCAGAATGCAATAAAGAAAAAAAATTGAATACAAAGATACAAGGACCAGAAACTGGGTGTGAGAAACAACTTTCCAACACCATGCGAAAGTCAAAAAGAGGAGTTTAAAGAAGTGACATATAGTGATCGGAGCGCAAAATGGAACCCTGACTTTCAATGGGAAAAAAATCTGAAAGAAGGAAAAATCAGATAACCAAACTAGAAAAATAAGAGAATTCTCGGAACCAGCTTTCTGTCGATATCTTGTTTGGCGAAAAATACCTTCGTTTGCTCAAGTTATGAGTAAAAAACACCAGTAGGTCACAACCAAAAGATCCGGAAGAAACTCAGCCAAAAATAGTGAAGCCTAGCTAAACTAGCAAAAAATACTCCAAAAATGGACTGCCTCCATATTTCCCACCAAAATGGCAGAAAAAATATTATTTTTTTAATGAAAAAATAATTATTTTTTAGAAAAAAATCAATTAAAAAACAACAAGTATATTTTTTTGGAAAAAAATACACAAAAAAACAAATGTATTTTTTTAAGGGAAAAAAAAATAGAAAACCGAAATTGACTATATTTTTTTAAGAAAAAAATATTAAAAAAACAAAATGTATTTTTTTTTGAAAAAAAAAACACAAAAAAATGAAATGTTTTTTATTTTAAA
>MU225145.1:261269-278476 GCA_018584345.1 Thuja plicata | reverse complement strand
GTGAATGGGTTGGATTTGATCTTTTGATTTGAACTATACAATTGAAAAATCAATTGCATAATTTGATTAATCCCTTTAGGCTTGAATTTAATTATTTGATTTCATGATTATTTGATCTTTTAATTTGATTTGATTTTTTTCCATTTTCTTTGATAAATGTCCATTTGATTTGATCCATTTGTTTTTTGCATTGAGATGAGATTTTAAGGCATTTAGTTGAGATTTGCAATTTTGATTGCTTGAGATACACTTGGTCAATTTTAGGTGTCTACAGTAAAATATGTTTCTACTCCATTGGCTGATCACTTTAGGTTGTCTTCTGTGATTTGTCCCTATAATCGGGAAGAAGAAGAATAAATGGATAATATTCCTTACTCATCTATAGTTGGCAGTCTTATGTATGCAATGGTTTGCACTCGTCTAAATATTTCTTATGCAGTGAGAGTTGTGAGAAGCTTTACGAGTAATCCAGGAAAAATACACTGGCAAGCAGTTCAATGGATTCTTCGATAATTGAAAGGTACCTCTGATTATGTTTTATATTTCACAAATGAAAATACAAAGCTTTATGGTTATGTTGAATCTGATATGGCTAGTGATTTAGATACGGGACATTCTACTATGGGTTATGCATTCACTTTTGTCGGGGCAATGATTAGTTGGGCCTCTCATAAGAAACTAATAGTTTCTCTTTCCTCTACTGAGGAAAAATATGTTACTTTCACTTAAGGTGCAAAGGAGATGATATGGCTACAACAACTATCTGGAGAGTTGGGGTATATGCAATAAAATTTCACTTTGTTAAAATTTGTGATAGTAACAACAACATTCATTTGGATAAGAACTCAACTTTCCACAGCCGCACGAAGCATATTGAGATTGGATATCAGTTCATTTGTCATGCTCTTGAGGAAGGAAAATTACAGTTAGAGAAAATTGACACAAAAGTAAATATGACAGATGTTCTAACATTGGTTGTATCTCGGGAGAAGTTTGAATTTTGTAGAGCTTCTCTCAGAATTTTGATGAAATAACCATAAGATCCAAGTGGGGATATCATTATGCAGCTCTTCTCGTAGCATTGATTGGACTTCAAGTGGGAGATTGTAACAAGTCAGACAAAGCGTGACTCCCAATCATCAAGTAACCAATGACTATTGGGTTTCCTTTTCTAAATTGACTCTTATTCCCTTTGTTTGTTGTGATAGCTAGAGATATAGTTTGGCATTACTTCTTGCAAAGAAGATATATGTAATAGAGTTGTTGTACATTGCTGGATGTTGTAAAAGTATGAATAAAATTGATTTCCTTTGTTATAGAGTGGGTGTTTTCCTTTTGGACGAACCACTCTAAATCTTTTTTTTCTCTGTGTGTGTATTTTTTTTCTCTTATTCTTTTTATTTCAAAATTGTAGCTTTCATTAAGCTCAACACGTTGTGGCTAGCATATGTTTTAAATGAAAGAGAATGGGTAGGAGCCGAACCTTTTACAATAAATGATTTGTAGTCCAACCAAAGTAATGGTCATAAAATTGAATAGATAAATATGAGTACATTTACGATCTAATTGATTCTCTGTCATATGGTGAATTAGGTAATCGGTTAGAGAGATGATCTGGTCAAGCAACGACTACCTAGCCGACTGAATCCCCCACCATTGTTATGTCTTTGGCATACCGCATATCCATCCATATTTGGTGCAGGAGCACACCTAGATCAAATCCTTACTCTTTATTTCTGGCATGTACTGACTCTAGCCAATTTAGGAGAGTGTTTGTGGACCTTAGAAGGTTATTTTTTTTTATTTCCCTAAGATGGATTTGACTAAGTCAATCCATGTCTAGTTAGTTTTCTTAGAAGTTATTTGTGTGTCCTTCAAGGAGATATTGCAGGGATGAGTCCTAGAGTGAAAAGAATACTTGAATAGTTTAGGCTATGTTTCCATGAATTTAAGGATGGTTATATGTCATATGAAAACCATTAAAGAACAAACCTAAAAGGTTGGCTTAATATTGCAAAAGTTATAAATTCTTGTCAAAGTTGTCAATTTGGCAAAAAGTGCAAAAATGGGACAAAGAAGGAAGAATGATTTTTGAGAGGGTAGATCATGCGAAAAAATCATTAAAATACCTTACGCAACACCACAAAAAGATCCGAATCCCTACTTGATAGGAAAATCCAAAAAGACAAAAAGTTGCTATGACAACTTTTGGATTTTGCATAACAACTTTCATGATAATGTTGCAGAATGAGATAGGAGAAGAAAATGGTGAATTTAATGCCTCAATAAATGATGGGAGGTTACATATAGTACATGGAGAACCTATTCAAAACCATGAGATAGCATTTTTAGCAGCAAGCAAGACGTTTGAATGGAGAAAATTCTGAGCTTTTGAGAAAGATCACTATTTTTGTATTTTTTCATTGCATGTATGTAAAAGAGGGAGAAAAACCTCATGTGAGATATTTATCCTGGTTCATATTATAGGGATACACATTTTCTCTTCACACCAGGGTTAGATTTGAGTCCATCATGATCATGTTTTGAAGGGTTTTCTCTCTGACTCTCACACTTTTTACAGTTTTACAATATCACTGTCTTTTTCTTGCATGGAGTATAAAATGGATTAGAAGCTATATTTTAGAATTAATTTCATGTTCTTCATGATCATATAATACTTTTTAATTCAGATTCAGATTTTAAAGGAGGTCATCTTCTTATGTTTTAAAGTGTTATTGTGTTGTACCAATTTGTTGTCATAGTGGACAGTCTCCGAGCCACTTTTTGTTTGCGTGTAAGGCTAAATGGATTGAAAAATATGATCTAACCTTGGATCCATTTTCATCATTCTCATACAGAAATTTTTAATTCATTATGAAATTTAGGAATATTTTATTTTGATAGGTTTTAAAAATCATTCATTTCTAGGCAGTTTGCTGCCACTGGTTGAGCTTTCCATAAAAATGTTCTTGCCAGTCCCATTCCCACCATAGAAATTTTGTGGGTTTTTGATATATGAGAGTGGAATTGTATATTTTGTTTTGTGCATAAGGAGGGGCACCAAAAACAAGTTTGGAATTTTTAACATGATGCCCTAGGCGAGTTGATAGCAGCCAGCTAGGCAACATCAAAGGTTAAAAGAAAATGGCAGCGGGATGAATGTGTTGAAAGCTTCAATCCAATATTTGAAGTAGTTAGGGGGATTTGTAAAGGATCAAGATCCAAAAGGAGAAGTTACCAAGTGGATTTTTTCCATGGTTTTGAGCTGACCCTAGAGAAGACTGTTTCAAACAAGCTAAAATCCTCAATTATTGGCCTAGAGTAATTTTCCAGTGTACAGACAGCTTGAGGAGTTTTGACCTTGAAAATATTATAGTTCTTCATGGATGGTATTCAGATATAAAATCTATTTTCAGGATTTTTAAGGTAACTTTGGAGATAAAGGGAGAAAACCTCTCAAATAGGGCAAATTCTAGTAGCCCTATTTTGATGCAAAGAGGACAGTTTTGTAAGTTTGAGTCACAAAACTCATTTGGTTTCAAGGAAGAAGATTGAATGGGATTTAATAAAATATAAAAACATACCCCAATCATTATGAAGCATTAAGAAACCATTTTTTCTAATTATGCAAGGTGGACAGCAAGATAGAGCCATTGGTTTAGTAAGCAATTGACTTGGTGTAACTAGGGGGGGGTAGTGGGAAGGATAGGATTGTAATCCTATATAGAATAGGGTATCTCAGTGAACCCTAATAGGATAGGAGAAAGCCTAAGAAATTTCTTATAGCCAGTAAGGACACCATAGAAACCTCATCCCTACTTACATCAAATTTGTATCAAAGCCTAATTTGATTAGGGTTGTGGTAGATGTTCCAACCAACAATATCAGTAGGTGTAAAGAAGATGGTCACCAATGAAGATCTTGCAAAGGAATTAGATGAGAAGAAAAAGGAAATAGAGGATAAAAGGGAAAGGATTAGACTCCTTGAAGAAGCCTTGGATGAGATGAAGGCAAAACTCAAAGAAGTTGCATATGCAACTAAAAGCAGAGATGGAGATGAAGTTAGTAGTAGCAAAGGGAAGTATAAAGTTTATGAAGAAGACATGATACCTAAACCAGACCCTCTAATGAATGAGGAGCCATTTCTAAAATCTCTCAAAGCCCTAGGAGGAAAAATTCTTGAAGGAATTCCATGGTTTATTGGAAAAATGGACAGTGACCTTGTTGTGGAATGGATAGAAGGTATTGATAATCATTTTGAATGCGAGGGCATAACTGAAGCACAGAAGGTAAAAGTTGCAAAGTCAAGGTTAAGATGTTCAAAATTAACATGGTGGAAGTACCCCCAAGAAGAGAGGCAAAATATGGGAAAGAATCAAATTTCAAATTGGAAGGCCATGTTAAACAAGGTAAAGGAAAAATACCTACCTGAGGATTATGAAATCCAGTTACACAAGAAGAGGCAGGATTTGAAGCAAAAGGATTTAGATGTGGCTACATAGATTGAAGAATTTCAGAAGTTGTGTTTGAGGTCAAGAGTTTAAGAAGAAGAAACTATCAAGGTGGCTAGGTATCTTGGAGGCGTAAAATATGATATACAAGAGGAAATTAGTTTGTGGACTCCTACAACCGTCCATAAATGTTTCCAACTTGCATTGAAGGTATAAGAGAAGAACAAAAAGAAATCAAAATCAAACTTCATAGGAAGAGGTAGAGGTAGAGAAGGAAGAGGAAAAATAGGCTATGGTGGAAGAGGATCAGATTCAAGGCAGCAAAGTGAGAACAAGCTCACTAAAAATTAGGAAGGAAACTCACATAGAGCAGGTTTCAACAGAGGTAGAGGCTCTAACACTAGTTGGAGAGGAAGGATCAGAATAAATGAAGGAAGAGGATAATCCTAATTTTCCACCATGAAGTGATACCATTGAAATCAGCTAGGGCATCCTGCCTATAGGTATCCTCAAAAAGGTTCTACTTTTCAAGGAGGTGGAAAGAGAGTTAACTATGTCCAAGAAGAATCAAGTTGCAGTAGAAAGTCATCTGAGGTACCTTTAGAATTAGAGGATGGTGAGATCCTCATGATAAAGAGGACATTTATTAGAGATCCAAGCAAATAAGAACCAAGCCAAAGAAGAGAACTCTTTAGAGTGAAGTGAAAAATCATAGGGAAAGTGTGTAGGGTCATCATTGACTCGGGCTCAACTGATAATATCATTATTGAAGAGACAGTCACCAAGCTAAATTTGAAGAGGATTCCAAATGAAAACCCATACAAGGTTACTTGGCTCAACAAAGGACAAAATGTTTTTGTAGGAGAACAAGCATGGGTAGAGTTCACCATTGGCAAGTACAAGGATAGAGTTCAATGTGACATTCTTCCCATGGATGCATGCCACCTTCTACTTGGAAGGTTGGAATAGTCCCAAAGGATAACTGAGAGAGGGGGTGAATCAATTATCAACTATTTTAATTATTTTCTTCTCTTAGATATAAATTAACATAAAGCAAATGCACATTTAGATAACACAATAGAGAACACAACAATTTCGGTTATAGGGAAACCAAATAGGTAAAAACCCCGGTGGGAATTAGTACCCACAAAGAACTATACTTGAGTATAATTATCCTTGTTAGGAGATCTTGCAACCTTGTTAGGAGTTTTTATTTACAATGAAATAAGTATAGAGAATTGGTTAAGGGTTTGACCCTGTTAGGAGTCTTTTACAAATTACCCTGTTAGGAGTGAGGACTCACTGTCCAAAAGCTCACTGCTAAAATGACGAAGGCTGCAACCTTCAGTAGAATAGAGATACAATATATCTGATAGATGAACTATTTGAGTAGATCTACTATCTCAATCAGCTCCAATGAATTATAATCTTCTTCTATTTCTTCACACAAATCTTCAACTTATTCTGTCTGACTTCCTGCTCTCTTCTGTCTTTTCTTTTTCACTTCATTTTTCCACACTTAGCGAACACATTTGAACTGCTATATGTATCTTCACCAAGGATAAGGTCATGATGGTATCTGGAAAAACTTCATCAACATATTTTTTGGCTTAACTAACCACGCAATCAAAGTTAGAACTGCGCAACTCAAACTGAATAGACGTGACACTTCACAAAGTAGGCTTCACCAAATTAACTCCAACTTCACGATTCTGATAGAACACATTTGGAACCTTTAGATAATTATCTTTAAATCATAACTAAACATGAATACAAACATGCATATCCCAAAGATAAGTGCAACTAAATAAATAATGTAATTACATTGGCTCTTAACAGATAGTCTTCAATTACTGCAACTGTCATAACTGATTAACATAACTAACTGAAAATTCATATCTGACTCGACATGAATGCAGATAGCATCTAGAACATGTATAAATCTTAGAAGTAAACACACATAGCTCCAAAACATCTGTAGTGATAATTGCATATAGAACACCATTGTGTATTATATGTTGTCATCAATGAAAAACATACAATCAATTATTTTCACAGAAGAAAAACTCCAACAATCTCCACCTTTGACATTTTTGGCAACATATGATATCATCAACTCAAAGTGTCTTCCTTATTTTTATGATATTCTCAATATCCTCATCAAAAGTTCCTCTTCACTGCTACTTTTCTTCTAATTGTGTACTGTCCTAGAGTATATGCTCCCCCTTACTAATACTCCCCCTTTGACATCAATGACAAAGGGTGTTAAACACCATTAGGCACAGGTACTACTCCAGAAGTAGAGTAGTCAACCATTCATCAGTCACCAAGGAATGATGTTCTTGCTGCAAATTCTAATCAGACTCAGGAAAGGGAATTACCCCTAGCTTCTCCCTGAGATACTCAAAAGTATCTTTTGATAATGGTTTTGTAAAAATATATGCTAATTGTTATTTATTTCTCACATAATCCAAGTTTACTTCTTTGTCTGCAACTTTTTCTCTTAGAAAGTGGTATTTGATCTCAATGTGTTTTGTCTTTGCGTGCATCACCGGGTTCTTTGACATGTTGATAGTACTAGTGTTGTCATAGTGAATAACAATACAATAATCAATCTGAATACCAAAGTCCTTAATCGTATGTTTGATCCAAACTGTTGTTGAGAAATTCAATGTTGCTGTGACATACTCAGCTTCTGCTATTGACTGAGAGATACAATTCTACTTTTTACTTGTCCAGGTGACCAATCTGTCTCCAAGAAATACTGCTCCTCTAGATGTACTCTTTCTGTCATCAACACAACCTACCCAATCAACATCAGTATACACATGAAGTTGTATATTCTCTAAGTTAAGATACCATAAACCATAGTCTATAGTTCCTTTTATGTATCTGAATATTCTTTTTATTTCCATTAGGTGATTTTGTTTAGGTTCAGATGCAAATATTCCAACAATGCCAAATGCATTAGAAATATCAGGTCTAGATTGAGTAAGATATATGAGTTTTCCAATCATAAACTTGTATAGAGTCTTGTTAACTGTTGTGGAATCATCATCTTTAGAAATTTTGCTTCCTATTATCATGCGGGTGCTTACTGGTTTGCAATCTTCCATTTTGAAAGTCTTCAATATCTCCTTCACATACTTAGATTGATTTATGAATATGCCTTTGTCTGTTTGTTTTACATTAAATCCAAGAAAATATTTGATAGGTCCAATCATGCTCATTTCAAACTCACCTTTCATCTCTTTGGCAAATTTTGCACTTAGTTTGTCATTACCTCCAAAGATAATGTCATCAACAAAAATAGCAACGAGTAGTAATCCTTCATTTGTCTCTCTTATGAATAAATTACAGTCTACTGCTCCTTTTCTAAATCCTATTTTTTTTAAGTAACCATGAAGTCTCTCATACCAAGCTCTTGGGGCCTGTTTAATTCCATAAAGTGCTTTCTTTAGTCTGCATACCATGTCTAGTTTGTCTGAAAGTTTGAATCCTTCAAGCTTCTCTATGTAGACTTCTTCCTTCAAGTCACTATTCAGAAAAGCTGACTTGACATCCATTTGATATACTTTAAAGTTCTTGAATGTTACATAGGAAAAAAAAAACTTGATAGCTTCCAGTCTGCTCACAGGGGAAAATGTATCAGTGTAGTCTATTCCTTCTGTCTGCGCATATCCTTTATATACTGATCTTGCTTTGTTCCTCACCACTATGCCTTCTTCATTCATTTTGTTTTTGAATATCCACTTTGTTCCAATCACATTCTTGTCATGAGGTTTAGGGACCAGTTCCCATGTATCATTCTTGATTATTTGATCTAATTCTTCTTGCATAGCACTTTTCCAATCTGAATCTTTGCACCCATCTTCAACACTTAAGGGTTCAATCTGAGAAAGTAAGCATACCTCTTCATCAGCGGTTGAACCTTTTACTCTGGATCTTTTCAAGACTTTAGAGCTGTGATCTCCAATGATGTCCTCCTTAGAGTGGTATTTGGATGTGTATTTTAAGTTCTTAGGACTGACACTTTCTTCTATAATCTATGATTCTTAATCACTTGGTTCAGGATTGTTACATGAAACATCAATACAGTCAAACATTTCTTCAATAACTATGTCCTCATTGATGGGTCTAGTCTCATCTTCAATCATGGGAGCACAGTCATAATATCTTTCTTGAATCATAAACTTCTCATCATTCTTCACATGAGTACTTTCAATGATCTTCTTTAATCTTAGATTAAAACATCTATAGGCTTTGCTTTTAGTAGAGTAAGCAAGAAAAATACCTTCGTTACTTCTAGCATCAAACTTTCCAATGCTATCATCTCTCTTGATGTAGCACTTGCTTCCAAAGATTTTGAAGTATTTTATGGTAGGTACATTACCAAACCAAAGTTCATAGGGTGTCTTGTTTGTGCTTGGTCTCAATTGTATTCTATTGATAGTATAAACTGTTGTATTGACCGCATCTCTCCAATAGGTATGGGAAACTTTTCCTTCAATCATGATAGTGTGTGTTGTGTCAAGAATTATTTTGTTCCTTCTTTCTGCAATCCCATTTTGCTAAGGGGTTCTAGGTGCACTTAACTTTCTTTTGATTCCATATTCTTCACAGTAATCATAAAAATGGTCAGAGGTGAATTCTCCCCCTCTATCAGATCTCAGACATTTTATCTTTAATCCACACTCATTCTCAACCCTATCTTTGAACACTTTGAACTTATCAAAATCTTTAGATTTGTCTTTTAGAAATGCAACCCACATCATCCTTGAGAAATCATAAACAAAAAAAATGAAATACCTTTCTCCGTAGTATGATCTTGTTTGACTAGGTCCACATAGGTTTGTATGTATCAGATCTAATTTGTTTTCAGCAGAGTCTTGTTTTCTCCTGAATAAGGTCCTCACATGCTTCCCCATCACACATTCCTTGCACATGGTGTCAACTGGTCTTGCAATACTTGGAAGGTCTCTTACTGCCTTTACATTACTTATCTTGACTATGTTGTCAAAATTGATATGACAAAGTCTCCTGTGCCATAGCCAACTGTCATCCACTTTTGCAACAAAACAACTTACTTCTTAATTGAGTTGAAAGACATTACCTTTGGTATTTGAGCCTAATGCAATCATGTCTCCTTCTTTGTTGTTAATGATGCATTGGTTTTTTTTTATTTCCAACTGATATCCTTTATCAAGCAACTGTCCAACACTTAGTAGGTTATGATGTAATCCATCAACATAAGGAACATCATCTGTCTTATTCTTTCCATCTAAGGTGATAGAACCTCTACCTATGATAGGTTTGGGAGTGTTATCTCCAAATCTAATCATGACACCTTTGTACTTTTCCAAATGTACAAATCTATCTTTGTCTCTTGTCATGTGGTGTGAACATCCACTGTCAATGATCGAGTCAGTTCTGATGTCAGCTTTTGAAACTAATGCTAACTCTTGTTCTTTTTCTTCATCTTCTTTGTACATTTCTTCAAGCATCTTCTCAATGTATTTAATGGAAATGACTCCAATTTCATATTCTCCTGAATCATCATCAGTTACACCATCTTCAACATGATAACATTTCTTAGTGTACTTGGGCTTGTAATCTGATATGAACTTCTTGACTCTTGTAGGACACTTGGATGCAAAGTGACCAACTTTGTTACATGAAAACCATTTGAATGGTAGTTTTCCTTCATATTTCCCTTTACCTTTCCTTTCTTTCTTGGAAATCATAGCAATGATTTCTTCTAGTTCTGTATCTACTTCTTCATTATTACTAGAGATGCTTATAGATTTCTTGCTGTGGACTGAGGCTTTGAAAGCTGTCTCACTTTTGGGTTCTGTCTTCAATCTTGATATCTCAAATGCAGATATTTTGCTGATCAAAGTCTCTCTCTTGAAGTCTTTTGAAAATTTCATAGTCTCATCTAAGATATTGATCTTTCTCTCATAGTCTGCTGTCAATGTGGTCATTAGGTTTTCCATTATATCATCCTTTGAGATTTCTCCACCATTATTCTTGATACCTGATACTGCTTCATTAATTCTCTGATTGTAGGCTCTGATGTTTTCTTCAGGTAGCATCTCTAAGTTTTTGTATCTTTTCTTCCATGTATTTCTACGTGCATTCTTTTCTTGGATGTCTCCTTCAAACATATCTTGTAAGTATTTCCAAATAGAGTATGCTTTATCTGCCTTCTTGATCTCAGAAAATTCACTGTCGGATAGGGCACTGATTAGGACTTCTTTGGAAATTGCATTTTGAGTGAACACTTCCTTTTTTTTAATTGTAGAGTCTTCTTCTGCAAGGTCTTTAAAGGTGGGAACATCAACTGATTGAGTGACAATCTCATAGATCTCAAATCCAACGCACTAAAGATGTGTTATCATTTTGTTTTTCCGGTCAAGATAGTTTTCTCCGTCAAACTTAGGACTCTCTTTCCTGAAGTATGCCATTTGATCTACCTTAAGCTGTTAGGCTTTCTGTCCAAGGCACTTGGCTCTGATACCAATTGTTGGAATAGCCCCAAAGGATAACTGAGAGTGGGGGGGGGGGGGAATCAGTTATCAGGTAATTTAANTGTTAGGCTTTCTGTCCAAGGCACTTGGCTCTGATACCAATTGTTGGAATAGCCCCAAAGGATAACTGAGAGTGGGGGGGGGGGTGAATCAGTTATCAGGTAATTTAATCCTTTTCTTCTCTTAGATATAAATTAACATAAAGAAAATTCACATTCAGATAACACAATAGACAACACAACAATTTTGGTTACAGGGAAACCAAATAAGTAAAAACTCTGGTGGGAATTAGTACCCACAAAGAACTATACTTGAGTATAATTATCCCTGTTAGGAGATCTTGCAACCATGTTAAGATTTGTTCTTTACAATGCAATAAGTATAGAGACCTAGTTAAGGGTCTGACACTGTTAGGAGTCTTTTAAAAATAACCATGTTAGGGGTGAGGACTCACTGTCCAAAAGCTCACTGCTAAAATGATGAAGGTTGCAACTTTCAGTAGAAAAGATATACACTATATCTGATAGATGAATTGTTTGAGTAGACCTATTGTCTTGATCAGTTCCAATCAATTGTAATCTTCTTCTATTTCTTCACATAGATCTTCAACTTATTCTGTCTGACTTCCTCCTCTCTTCTGTCTTTTCTTTTTCACTTCATTTTTCCACACTTAGAAAACACATTTGAACTGCTATATATATCTTCACCAAGGATATGGTCATGATGGTATCTGGAAACACTTCATCAAATTATTTATTGGCTTAACTAACCACGCAATCAAAGTTAGAACCACGCAACTCAAAATGAATAGATGCGGCGCTTCACAAAGTTGGCTTCAACAAATTACTCCAAATTCATGATTCTGATAGAACACATTTGGCGCCTTTAGATAATAATCTTTAACTCATAAATAAACATGAATACAAACACAAATATCCCAAAGATAGGTGCAACTCAAGAAATAATGTAATTACGTCAGCTCTTCACAGACAGTCTTCAGTCACTGCAACTATCATAACTGATTAACATAACTCAACTGAAACTTCATATCTAACTTGGCGTGAATGCACATAGCATCTAGAACATGTATACATATCAGAAGTAAACACGCATAGCTCCAGAATATTTGTACTGATAATTGCATATAGAACACCGTTGTGTATCATATGTTGTCATCAATGACAAACATATTTGCACAAAAGAAAATCTCCAATAGGAAGGCCATGGAAATTTGATAGGCAAGCTGTGCATGATGGAACTAAGAATGCATACTCATTCAAGAAAGATGCAGTGAATTTCAAAATTCAGTCCCTAATAGAGGAAGGAGAGATGAAGACATCAATTCCAAGTGTGCTCATGGTTGATGAGAAGGAGTTATTGAAGACACTAGGAGAAGGAGAAGGATTTGGGTTTGCTTTAGTATTGAAACCAAAAGATGAAGCTGCTGTCAAGAAATCAGAGATACCAAATGAGGTAAAAGAAATACTTGAAGAGTATAGATACATTGTGAATGATGGCCAACCCACTCCCCTACCTCCTAAGAGACTTTTTAGCCATAAGATTGACTTCATATTAGGAGCTACCTTACCCAAAAAAGCTGCCTATAAGATGACCCCTCAAAAAAATAAGGAAATAACAAAAAAAATCAGAGTTATTAGACCAAGGCCTAATTAGAAAGAGCATAAGCCCATGTGCAGTCCCTACTATTTTAGCACCTAAGAAAGGAGGAGCTTGGAGACTTTGTACTGATTCTAGAGCCATTAATAGAATCACCATTAGATATAGGTTCCCAATACCTAGAATTGAAGACCTAATGGACTATTTAGGGGAGGCAAAGTACTTTAGCAAGATTGACCTTAAGAGTGGCTACCACCAAATCAGGATAAATGAAGGAGATGAATAAAAGATAGCCTTAAAAAATACAAAAGGTCTGTATGAAAGGCTTGTAGTGCTATTTGGTTTATCTAATTCTCCCTCAACTTTTATGAGGCGTATGAATGAGGTATTGGTAGAATGCATTGGTAAGTTTATTGTTGTCTACCTATATGACATTTTAGTTTTCAGCAAAACTAAGGAGCATCATATTAGGCATTTGAAAATTGTTTTCAAGAAATTGTATGATGAAAAGCTAATGATCAATTTGGAGAAGTATGACTTCATGAAATAGGAGCTTGTATATCTCGGTTTTGTTTTGTCTTAGGGTGACCTCAAAATGGATCAAGAAAAGGTGGATGTCATTCTAAGTTGCATGCCTACTCCCAAGGCTGCAACTGAGGTGAGAAGTTTTCATGGTCTAGCTCAGTATTACAGAAAGTTCATTAGACATTTCAGTGGTATTTGTGCACCTATGTTAGACACCCACAAAGGTGGGATGAAGACAAAGTTCCAATGGACACCACAAGCTGAGAAAGGGTTTGAAACACTCAAGAAGAAAATAACAGAGTTGCCTACTCTAGTTCTTCCAAGCTTTGGTAAGATTTTTACAGTAGAATGTGATGCAAGTAATGTGGTCATTGGGGCTGTCATAAGCCAAGAAGGAAGACCAGTAGCTTTCTATAGTGATAAGCTAAATGATGCAAAGAAGAAGTACTCTTCTTATGACTTAGAGTTGTATGATCTAGTCCAAACACTCAAGAAGTGGAGGCACTACCTGCTGCCAAAGGAGTTCATAGTATATACTGATAACCAAGCTCTCAGCTTCCTTAACTCTCAGGACAAACTTAGCAGCAAACACATGAAGTGGGTGGAGTATCTACAAGCCTACACTTTCAATATCAAGCATAAAAAGGGAGTACAAAATAAGGTTGTTGATGCAGTGAGAAGAAGGCTTCTCACAGTCCACAAATTTCAACTACAAAGGATAGGTATTAATAGATTCAAAGACCTATATGCTGAAGATGAAGATTTGCCGAAATCTACAAGGTATTCAAGGAGTTTAAAAACAACTTTCATGGTGAGTTTTCTGAATATACTTTGCAGAATGATTTATTGTTTAAAGGAGGCCAGCTTTGTGTTCCTAGAGGGTCTATGAGAGAGAATTTGATTTAGGAAAAACATAATGGAGCACTTAGTGGTCATTTTGGAGTCAATAAGACTCAATAGCTAGTCACTAGATTCTATTTTTGGCCTAGAATGAATAGAGATGCTAGATAGTATGTTGAGAGCTGTGTAGTGTGTCAAAAAGCAAAGGGCCCATCTTCCAATGCAGGTCTTTATCAGCCACTTCCAATCCCAACTAGACCATGGGAATGCATAAGCATGGATTTTGTAGTTGGTTTGCCAAGAACAAGGTAGGGATATGATGACATTTATGTTGTTGTGGACAGATTTAGCTAGATGGCACATTTTATACCTTGCAAGAATATTCATGATGCTTGTAACATTGATCAATTGTTTTTCAGTGGAGTGGTGAGGATCCATGGACTCCCACTTAGTATTGTTTCAGATAGGGACAACAAATTCATGAGCCATTTTTGGAAGAACTTATGGCAAAATCTTGGCACTAACTTGTCTTTTGGATCTGCCTATCATCCATAGACAGATGGCCAAATAGAGGTGGTCAATAGGAGTCTTGGTAACTTTATGAGATGCCTCACAAAGGAGTATGGTGAAGCATGGGACCAACTCATTGGACAAGCTGAATATGCATACAATGATATAGTGAATAGATCAACTGGTAAGAGTCCTTTTGAAATTGTTTATGGCTTTCACCCAAGAGGGATTATTGAACTTAGAGAATTGAAGGAAGGAATGCATGGTAGTGGATATGCTGAGGACTTTTCTCATTCAATGAGAGAATTCATGAAAGTGTGAGAAATAACTTGATTGACAATGCTGAAAAGGTGAAGACAAAGGTGGATGCAAGAAAGAGGGATGTTCAATTTCAGATTGGAGACTTTGTGATGGTACACTTGAAAAAGCACAGGCTAAAAAAAGGTGTTCCTCACACGGTACAGATGCAGATGCTAGGTCCATGAAAGATACTTGCAAAGTATGGAAAAAATGCATACAAGGTAGAGCTTCCTGAAGACATTGGGCTGTCACCGATTTTTAACATTGCAGATTTGATAGCATACAAAGGACCAATGCAATATTCTGATTAGAACCTTCAAGAGGTCATACAAGAGGTAAGAGATCTGAACTTGAACCCTACTCCATCTATGACAGTTGAAAAAATACTAGGTTCAAGGGTCTACAAGAAGACTACAAACAAAGACTACATGGAGAACCTTGTAAAATGACATGAAAAAGAGGATTTTGATGCTACTTGGATTAGAGAAACAAACTTCAAGAGGTTGGGCATTAATCCAAACATGCTCAATCCAAGGATGGATTAACCTTTCTTTTGTTTGTGGGAGTATGGTGTAGGAGCACACCTAGCTCAAACCCTTATATCTTTATTTCTGGCATGTACTGACTTTAGCCAAGTCAGGAGAGTGTGTGTGGACCTTAGAAGGTCATTGTTTTTATTTCCCTAAGATGGATTTGACTAGTTCAATCCATGGCTAGTTAGTTTTCTTAGAAGTTGTTTGTGTGTCCTTCAAGGAGATATTGCAGGGATGAGTCCTAGAGTGAAAAGAAGACTTGAATATCTTATTCTATGTTTTCATTACTTTAAGGATGGTTATAGGTCATATTCAAACCATTAAATAACAAACCTAAAAGGTTGGCTTAATATTGTAAAAGTTGTAAATTCTTGTCAAAGTTGTCAATTTGGCAAAAGTGCAAAAAATGGTACAAAGAAGGAAGAATGATTTTTGAGAGGCTAGATCATGCCCAGACGCCATTAAAATACCTAATTCAACTCCACAAAAATATCCCAAGTCCTACTTGATAGGAAAACCCAAAAAGACAAAAAGTTGCTATGACAACTTTTGGATTTTGCATAACAACTTTCATGAGAATGTTGCAGACCAAGCTAGGAGAAGAAAATGATGAATGTAATGCCTCAATCTATTATGGGAGGTTACATGGGATGTGGAGAACCTATTAAAAACCATGATATAGCATTTGGAACAACAAGCAAGAAGTTTGAATGGAGAAAATTCTAAGTTTTTGAGAAAGATGACTATTTTTGTGCTTTTTCATTGCATCTATGTAAAAGAGGGAGAAACACCTTGTGTTGTCTATTTATCCTGGTTCATATGATAAGGATACAATTTTTTCTCTTCACACTAGGGTTATATTTGAGTCCATCATGATCATGTTTTGAAGGGTTTTCTCTCTGACTCTCACACTTTTTACAATTTTATAGTATCACTATCTTTTGCTTTCTTGGAGTATAAAATGGATTAGAATCTATGTTTTAGAATTAATTTCATGTTCTTCATGATCATATAAGACTTTTTCATTTAGTTTTCGAGTTTAAAGGAGATCATCTTCTTATGTTTTAAATTGTTATTGTGTTGTACCAATTTGCTGTCATAGTGGACAGTCTCCGAGCCACTTTTTGTTCGCATGTAAGGCTAAATGGATTGAAAAATATGATCTAACCTTGGATCCATGTTTAGAATTATCATATAGACCTTTTTCATTCATTAATAAAGTTAGGAATAGTTCATTTTGATAGGTTTTAAAAAAGATTCATTTCTAGGCAGTTTGCTGCCACTAGTTAAGCTTTCCATGAAAATGTTCTTGCCACTCCCATTTGTTGGAATTATATTGAGATGATGTACTGAGAGGGGAGGGGTGAATTAGTACCTCTAAAACTTTTCTTGGTTAGCCCATTAACCCTTATTCATCAGTTTGTAATTTATCTTATCTAACTGTTCATCTTTCTTTATGCATATGTAATCATATCATACATTCCTTTTAGTATGTAACCATAACATAAACATTCATGAAAATAGATAACACATGACACAAGATATGATATCGCAGAAAACTCCTATTAAGGAAGTAAAAATTGCAGTGGGGATTTTTACCCACAAAACTTCACTATCTGCAGATAAGAAGGGGCCGGTTAAGGCTTACAATTGGTCACTTCTGATGACCTACCCTGTTAGGAGTATTACAGTGGAGACTTGTTAAGATCTACTTCATTTGAAGCTTTAGAAACACTATTAAGTGTGCACTCTGTTAAGAGATTTAGAGAGAATAGTTAAGTCCACCTTCTACAAAAGGATTTTAGATGTGATGCACTTGTTAGAATGCAACTACATAAGTCTTTGATCTAATGATATATGCAATCTTCAATTTCTGATAACAGATCCTATAAAGCTTCATA
>MU225145.1:231479-245546 GCA_018584345.1 Thuja plicata | reverse complement strand
CGTGGAGAATTTTTTTTAAAACTTGGGGATTATATATGAAATAAATTAATTGCATTTAAAGGACATATGTTATTATCGTCTTCCGTCAATCAAATCCAAGTTTGATGCTATGCCAATTTTTCTTTCAAAAAAAATGGACGACAAATGGGCGGGCAATGTAAGCAATGCATTGTTTGACAGACAGTGTTGATGGTTGGGAAAATATTAGTGAATGTCTTCATAGCCTATATGAAACTTACAGAAAAAAACGCAATGTAAAAAGTCATAAGCCGGCTTTGCAACATCCAATTTATGCAGACTAAAAGGTATAAGAAAGGGGTCATGGAGAGATGGATGGATAGAGATAGGGTGATGTGTCTAAATGGAGTGATAATGTGTATGTGTGTGAGGGGGGAGAGATAGGGATAGAAAGAGGGAGGGGTGCAGAAGAAATAGCAAGATATGAGAGGAAGAGGGAGAAAGGGGGAGATATATAGGCATAAAGCGTGATAGAGAGATGACAAGAGAGAGATACATATAGAGGTAGAGATGGGAGAAGAAATATAGAGATGTAGAGATTAAAAGGTATAGGAAGGGGGTGATGGAGAGAGTTGGTTGGATAGAGATGTAGATGAATATAAAGTGGGAGGTTAGGGGAAAAACAGATAGAGAGATAGAGATAGATCAAGAGGTAAAGATAGAAAGAGATCTAGGGAGATACAAAGGTAGACATAGAGAGGGAGAGATAGAGAGGAAGAGTTATCAATTCATTATAAGAAGATCTAGAGAGGATGAGAAGGAGTGACAAACAAAGGTACAAATACTAAAATGACCTTTCCATACCTCTACGGCGTTCCCATTGCACACTAAGGTGCGATTGCTAGTTATATAAATTTTAAACTCTGGAGTGAGTTGTGAGAATACGTGTCATCCTTGCCAAGAATTAATGCAGTCAAAACTTAATTGATGTAAAGAAATTTGAAACTGCAAAATGCTCTTCATTAATGTTTATAGTGAAACAGTTGTAAAAGCCTTATTGCCGGCTATGCAGCTGACATAATTGTACTGTCAGGTGTAGTCACCATCATGATGTCCAATTTGTCAGCTCTTTTGTTAGCATTTATTAATTAATTTAAAAACCATACAAATTAGTTTCACAACAACTTGTTGAGATTAGCTATATAAGATTACCATAAGAGATTACAGAAACAAAATGATAGAAATGAGCAAACCAAGACTTAAGTATCAGAGCTTAACAACTAGCAAGAATCACAACCATAACACATTCTTTTGTGCTGAGTGGAAACCCTCAAAACCCAATTAGATTTTGTCATAGAGAAAAAAGAGCACCAACCCATACATCCAATTTAGCAACACCCACTGCAAAGAGCTACAACTCCTAAATTCTTACAAATCCAAGTGAGGGTTCATGATGATATATTTGCACATTTGCAACTATATGATGATCAACCTTTATTACAACAATTGATCTTCAATACATTCTCCAATCATTTACAAATGTTGTTCTTGATTCTCAATAAACTTACTTCTAACTCTACAACAATCTCCACGTTCACCATGTCAATTCTACTAGAATTGATGAATGAATATCAACAGATACATTCCTATATTGCCGCATTGTTCAGAACCCAAATTATTTCAAATAAACTCAATCGAAACAATAAAATTGATTAGCAATTGTGAAGAGCAATATCATTTCAAAAGCATCTGTACTGTTACTTTTTATTCTGTTTGAAGTACTTCAAGTAATTCAAAAATTGATTGTGAAACAAATTGCGATTCCAAGATAAATAATTAGGTTCAAATGGTGGTAGTAAATGAGTGAGAATAATAATCCCTCATTTACAATTCCAAACAGTAAATTAGTTTATAAAAGAAAAAGTCTCAGAATTCATGATATTAGCAAAAGAATGTGCGTTGGTTAAAAAGTGTTGGTAATAATTTAAAATTCACAGAAAGATAATAATTGCAAGATCTGAAGAATGAATAATAATCACAATACATATTCACTGCTTTTATTAAAACAAAACTAAGAAAATTAACATTTCCAACCGGAAAGCGGTAAATACCAATTCACAGAGTTTGAGCGAAAGAACATTTAAAAAATATTTACAATGATCTACAATTCACAGAAACACAATTATTGTAAGATCTGGAAAACAAAAATAATCAGAACACATATTCACTACTTTTCATAAAAAACTAAATTAAAAAGAAAGAGGTTAAATCTCAGAGCTCCAGTCTTTTTCAATATAAAGCAAGCAAGAAATCTATGAAATCTTCCACATAATCAGGGTTTATAACCTTAAAGACAGCCACATAAACCTAAAAAATTTAGAAAGCTTATATAAATCAACAACAAGTAAACTTTGTGACACCCTTTGTGCCTTCAGAAACCACATTCTTTGTAAGCTCTCCTGGAAGAACAAGCTTTACTGCCGTTTGAATCTCTCGCAATGTAATGGTAGGCTTTTTGTTATGTCGGTCCAATCTAGATGACTCGCTAGATAGCAATTCAAAAATATCATTGATAAAACTGTTCATAATTTGCATGGCATTACTAGAAATGCTGATATTATGGTGCACCTACTTGAGAACCTTGAAAATGTACATTTTGTAAGTCTTCACGCCCTTCGCCTCCTTCCTTCGCCATCACCTTTGATGAATATGTCTTGCTACTAGCCTAGAAAACCTGCAAACATGCCACATTCCCCACTTTTCTATACTCGATGTGCCATGTGTTTTCCAGGAAGAGAGCTACAAAAAAACATAAAATATACATTATTTAATTTTTAAATGGGAGGAATTATTATTTATGAATTCGTGCCATGAAACAATAGTAGAAGGGGCCAATTTTGAACATTGTTAATCTTAAAATGCACAAACCAATTACAAATCAAATTTTTGTAAGCTTCAGTTTAAATGGTAGCAACAATTTATGAAGGAAAAATTACAAATTATGAAGCAATTGAAAAATTTAAAGGAAAATTTTTTAAAAAAAAATAGTGAGGATTTTTTTTTTTAAATGCTAAATGTTAGAAACTTAAAAATGCATGATTATTTTCTTATAGACATTTTAAATTAATTTATATAATTTTAATTTTTTTTTATAAAGAGTAACCACACCTTATAATAATTACTTTCATTTTAAATAAATTGTTCTATTAAAACTCTATTATTGTAATATAATTTTATTTTATATTTTTATTTTATTATATATATTAAATAAATATCAAAATTGAAATCTAAATAAAAACATATAATGTAAATTATCAAATAAATTTGAAATATAATATTATAATTATATTCAATATTATATATATAATATTGTGTCCAAGGGGTTGAGTTCAATTGGTTTGAGCAAGGCCCCATGCAACTGCTTAGCTTATCTAGGCTAGCACCAAACGCTCAATACTTATAGGAGCAATATGTGGAGCTGGTGGCCCCATGCAAATTTATTGGAGGTGAAAACCGAAGTGAAAGTTTAGTTAAAAATAAAGAAGGGAAAAAAAATTATGAAGCCACTTGTCATTATTTTTAATAAGTAATTGTTGCTTATTTTAGCCCCTCGTTTTCCCCATAGCTTATATGGGAATACTCTACTGCTTAAATATAAGCAAAAAATTCATTTAAGCAACCACATGGGGGCATGGTATTACAACTTTGGGTTTTCATTGGGGATACCGGAGTTCAAATGTCCATAGGGAAATCTTATGTGACTCTTAGTCTTCTTAGTTGGCTTATGGTTTCTAGTGTGTTTGCTCGAAAGGAGTTGGTATTTGTAAACAATCTCTAATAAAAAAATAAAAAATAAAATAAAATTATATTGTTATAACTTAATTATTGAATTATTTAGAATTCTAGGTCTAATAAAAATTGTGACAACATTTTAAATATAATTTATAATATATTTTATTAGATATAATTAAAGATAATCTCTCTTAGAGGATTACTCTACATATTCCTCTCTCGTCTCTTTATCTTGCCTATCCTCTCCCTATACATATCCTCTATCTACATCATTGTCTCCATCTCTACCTTCTTATGCACCTCCATCTTTCAATCTTTTTGTTCATCTCCCTCTCTAGTGTATTAACTCATTTATTGTACTTGTGGTACACGGATCATAAGTAGCTTTTTTTTTGTAATTCAAAGTTTTCTAAAGTTTAGATATTTCTTTAATAATTTTATATAAATTATAAAAATTACTTATGTCAAATATGATTGGTTGAATTGGTTTGGTGTTATAGGACCCCTTTTTGGGATTGTTTCTATTATTGTTTTGTTTTTATTTTAACTATAGTTTTGTAATGTATAATTCATAATTCATAAATCATTTAATTTATTTTCAACAATGAAATTACCCTTTCAATTTAAAACTTAGTATATACTATATTTATATATTATTTTTATTAACATACAATTTAATTACAATATATTTGAACAATATTATAATATATAACTATTATATATTCCAAAATATTTCCTATATTATACTTTTATTATTATATATATATATATATAAGAATGATTTAGAATAACTGAGCTAGGGGGTGAATTAGTTATCCTCAGGTCCAGATGTACCAATTGAACTTTCAAACACTTACACAAACTTAGATTTACTCAACAATCCACTCGGTCTCTATAACATATAGTCAGTAACATAAACTTGCAATCCACTGTCCTAAAGTAATTAAATTGCAAAATATAAAACTCTTAACAATACAACACATTAAATATCATTCACACAAGTATGACACCAGGATTTAACATGAAAACCCAATATGGAAAAAACCACTAGTAACATGCTACCATTTTTCACTCTTCTGAAGTGAGCTCTGTGATGAGCCAACCCTTTTAAAGGTTACAATACACACTATTAAATGTGACCCGGTTAAAGGGTTTAATCACCCTGTTAAAAGTGAGCCTTGTTAGAGGGCTTGGAACATTCTATTAGAATGTCACCTTGGTCAAAGGATTTAACAATATGACTATTAGGTCAGCCTTGTTTAAAAGGATTTTACAACTGATACAATGGTTAGAAAGTAACAATAAATTGTGATCTGAAACATACATCTCACTTTGCAAATACAAATCCAATTATAGCTAAAAATGCTAATTCACTAATCGACCTTCATTTTCATCTCTATCACTTAGATCTGCTCGCTTGGAAATCCTTCAAGCAATCACCATTGTGTAGTCTTATAGTACTCTCTTCAGCCTTTTCTTCCTACTGCTTAGATTTTCCAATCAAATTAATTAACCTCTTCCACACAGACAAACGACAATTAGGTTAATCTTATACCTCTATGATCAAGTAGCTCGATCTTTTTCCCCTTAATCATCATCGTAGATTTTAGGGTTTGGTCAAATCCAACGAATCCTTCCAACATTTTTTTCCTTCTAATTTGTATAATACACCTCAAAACTCTTTCTTGAATCCATACATAAAAGCGGTTAAACATATATTAAATGATCATTTAGTTCTCTAAAACTATCATGCTTATCTCTAAAAAACTTTACATATCCCAATAAAATTAACTATGTCGACTGGGATCTCAAATCTTAATCAAACTGTAAAGATATTGTCACTCAGTTATCACTGTGTTCTTCCGCTTGGTCATCACTAGATAAATCGGTAATTTACTGATGCTTGGTTGACAATAAATTTGATCGACATGTTATGGTGCTCGTTTGACGTTGGCATCAATTAACACAAACTTAAGTTCCTTAATCTTCTACTCTATTACTCGGTCAAGACTAAACTTGTAGTAATCCAAAGTTCACTTAGTATAAAAGATAAACAATATATTACCTTGTCAAGGTGCAATCTCATCAATTACCCATTGTAGTTCCACATGACTCAACCATTTCACCAGGTCTTCTTGTTATATTCTCTTTTCAAATCTTCTTCATCAATCAATTTATATGGCACTTTACAAGATATCGACAGTCTTACCAGTTAAGGTTTGACATCAATGGCAATATAAAAATTATTTCAGTTGTAGTTTCCAACAATCTCCCTCTTTGGTATTGATGGCAAACACATGCAAACAAACAACACATACAAGGTTCCCAAACTATCCAAAAAGTATAACTATCAACAAATTTCTATTAGTGTCCTTAGCTTCATTCTGATTCTCTCCAATACAAATATCTCTCCCTCTTGGATATATTTCTCTCTGTAGCTTATCTCTCTCATATATTTTTCTGAGTAATTCTCCTTCTTTGTTATATCTCCCTTAATATGAATATCTTCCTCTTTATTTGTACTCAATATCTCCCTTGTACATTTCTCATAGTATTTTCCCTCTTTGACAACAATGCCAAAGAGATACATCTTCATCATGTAGATATCTCTGTGTCTGGTTTCTGAACTCTATTCTCCCTCTATCATCTTTCTTATGACTAATCAACATATTTTTCTTTACACTCTTGACATCTTTAGGCATTTCCTAAAGTGTTACCACCTTTTGCATCAATCTGTCAGATATTCTATGTAATACATTTGACGCAACCACTCTATATGATCTTAGTTATCCTCAGATAGGGGAATCACCCCTAACTTTCCTCTTAGATGCTCATGAGCATCCTTAGCCAAAGCTTTAGTAAATATATATCCAAACTCTTCCTTTGTATTTACATATTCAAGTCTTACTTCTTTGTCTTGTACAAACTCTCTCAAGTAATGATAGTTGATAGAAATATGCTTGGTCTTTGTATGTATCACAGGGTTCTTTGAAATATTAATATCACTAGTGTTATCACAAAAATTAACAAGTTGCTCAGTGATTTATTCCTTTATTCCTTTCAACAATTGCTTGATCCACACTATGTTTGAACAATTTACTGCTGCTGCAACATAAATAGATTCTCATGTAGATTATAAAATACAGTTATGTTTCTTGCTTGTCCAAGAGACTAATCTCTTTCCTAGAAAGAATGCACCACCACTTGTTCTCTTTCTTTCATCAATATTACCTGCCTAATCGACATCTCTATAAATTTTATGTTCAAACTTCTAATTCTTCTTGTAATATAATACATAGTCCTCTATTCTATTCAAATATCTTAGAATCCTTTTCACTGCCATCATGTGACTATTTTTAGGATTTATAGAAAATATTACAACAATCCCAACTGCTAATGCAATATCTAGTCTGAAATGGACAACATAATGTAGTTTTACAATCATTGATCTATACAGTGTTTGATTCACTTCAGCTATCTCGTCAGTCTTTGAAAGTTTCTATCCAGTAGCCATGGGTGTACTTACATGTCTGGAATCCTCCATGAAAAAAACATTTTCAGTATCTCCTTGATATACTTAGATTCTGTAATACATAGATAACTTTCTTCATCTGATATACTTGGAAACAAACAAAAAATTTGATCTCTCCAAGTTACATAGACATCTCAAATTCAATTTGCATGTCTTTGATGATATTATTTTTCCATTAGTATACAAATAAAACCACCTGTTACATCTACATAGAAATACAGGATAAGAGAAACCGACATAACAGTTTAAAGTGTAAACAAAAGACACAATGCGAAGTGAAGACCGAAATTGCTAAGAGGAACCCGACAAGGAGCAACCCGACAGTGGAACCAGACAAGCTAAGCACAATGAAAATCGACAAGCATAAAAGAAAGGAACCCAATAGAACAAGATAACCTGACAGAACAAGGGAACCCGATGAAAAAAATTTCTATGCAAATCTAGCATCAGACATTGAAATTCAGCTACATCCCGAAAAAAGTGGATCCGACTTTCATGTCAGATAAAATAATTGTATTATATTTATAAAATATTGATTTGTTTTAAAACCATTACTTAAGGGACAAGGAACTTTATTGTAAGTGTTTTTTTAAACAGTTTAACTGATTTAAAACATGCAGGCTAGGAGATCAAGATAAAGTTGTAAACCTATGATCATAGAGTTAAGTGTGTTTTACGTGAAACTACATTAGGTAAACCTATATTATAAATAGATTTTGTAATCATTCATTATCAAGAATGAGAGGATTAATGTAGCCAACGAGCACATCTATGGATCAGACTGAGAGTTTCAAGAAGCAGAACAACAAAAGGTGAATTTGCTTATCAAGAACCAAGAACAGAGGTTACCGAGCAATAGAGGTATTATTCAATCACATTAGGTGATGCATTTAAGCATGTAATATTGAATGGATCTATAATCAGAAATATTAGATTGCATACACTCAGGTCAATGAGTAATTTTCTTACATTCTAACAAGTGAAGCAAAGTGTAAAAATCCTTTCAAGGAAGGTGGATTTAACAATCCAATTATAAATCTCTTAACCAAGTGCTCACTAAAAAGTGTTGCTAAAACTCTTAATAGAGTATACTTTAACATGTCTCCACAGATACTCCTAACAGGGTAGATCATCAGAAGTGATCAAATTGTAATTCTTAACTGACCCTTTCCAATCTACAGATAGTGAAGGATTTGTGGGTACCATCCCCACTGTAGCTTTTACCTTTTTACAGATGTTTTCTTCATTATCATATCTTGTGTTATGTGTCAATGACTTTCATGAATGTTTCTATGAATGTTCACATATTTGTTAAGTTTATGAATTGATAAATCTTACACAAAGATAGTAAAGAACAGATGGTTGGTTATACAATTGATTATATAGTGGATAAAGGTTAAAATATATAAAAAATTTAGAGGTACTGATTCACCCCTCCCCTCTCTGTACATACTTCCCATTAATTCCAACAATTGGTATCAGAGCTAGAACTCTTATTTGGAAATCTTCAAGACTTAATAGAAAAGATCATACAATAGAGAAGTACAGACTTGACAAAAGTATTGAGAAATAGAAGCTAGAAATTCTGATCTTCTATGAGAAGTACAAAGAAGCAAGAATCAAGATGAGACAGTTGTTATATGAAAGAAAGATTATGGCATCTCTCTTTAATGAGACAGATTACCAAGAGGAAGAGATACTAGGTCTATTTGAGTCTTCAGGATCTACTATAAGCAAAGCATCGGATACATCAGAAGAAAGCACCACAAGCCTAAATGAAATCAATCAACATCTGGCTGGACAAGTGAAATCTCTGCAAATCAGTCAAGAGACAGAGATGGTAAGAATGACTGATGTAATGAACAATGCTAGACAAGCTGAGAAAGAGAGAACACTAGCTATTGGTGATATAAGAAAGATTATAGAAAAGGTACAAGAAAAAGAGTCTAAAATACAGAGACTTACAGAACATCATCATGAGATTACAAATTAGATTATTCTTATGATTCAAGAGGAAAATAGAATTAATGTTGAACTCATTGAAAGAATAGAAGCTATCGGTGAGCTAAGGGAAGAAAATGAAGAGCTGAAACAAGAACTCAGAATTCAACAACACCATAATGAGATAATCAAAAGAGCTGAAGAAATAAATAAAAGAATGGATGATTTTCTTGATGGGAAATAAAGAGTCAACAATAACACCGGTCTAGGCTATACCGAGAATGGAGAATCTCCCAATCAAACTGATCCAAAGAATGTCTATGAAAATCCAACACCAAGAATGCTGACATGCAATCACTATGGAAAGCAAGGTTACACATCAAATGTATGCAGGAGCAAAATGAAAGGTATTCCTAACCCCACATCTTCATTCATACTATTCTGTTATAAATGTAAAAAGAAAGGACATAAAGCATATGAATGTAAGTCTAAGATGAAACAACCAAAGAAGAAAACCTACATGGAAAAATACTGTCCTACTTGTAAAATGCATGGGCACACTACCCTTGAATGCTGGAAGAAGAAAAAGGAGGCATGGAAGCCTAAAAGTCAAGAAACTACCTATTAACCAAAAAAAGTTAGTAACCAGTATGTATGGGATTACAATACATTGACTAACTATATAGCATGTGGAAGATTTGGTCACATTTCTACTAACTGTATGAGATAGTGCACAAGAAATTCTAGAGGCTGGGCTAATCCTGGAATGGCATGCTTACACTGTCATAAAGTAGGTCATCTTAAGAAACACTGCAGAGACCGAATGACAGAGACCAGCACCTTCCCCAATGGAAATACCATTGAAGACATCAGGAAGATGAGAAAAAAAATGTGGAGGAAAGCTACAAGTAGTGATGAAGCTGGACCGAGTAATGCAATTGCTGACACCCTATCCAATGGATATGGTGACATCACCACCCCCGCAAAATAAGAACAAGTAAGTATGGAACTGCATTACACCAAGTTATATTTTACATCAGTTCCATAATATATTGATGAATTGCCAAATTAGCATAAATAAAGATGCATCATGGTATTACTTGTTAAAATATGTGAAAACTAATTCATCGGGCAATACATACCGAAATACATCGGTATACATTCAAAGATGTATTGTCTACACTTATTGAGAATCGTTGGTTAATATGTAAAAGATAAAGTTCCTAATATAAACCAAAATCCATCGGTAATCAAGCAAGTTGAAAAGTTATCTTCACCATACACCAAAACCCTTTGGTAAAAGGAAAGTTAAAAAGGACTGCCTGAAGTATCGCGTTGTCACCGAAAGAGAGGTTAATGTCTTAAAATGATGACTCCATCTTCACACACTAAGGAGTGGTTGAGCATTAATTACTCAACTTAGGGCAAAAAGTCTATAAAAGCTGACGGAAGGGTTTTATTTCTCACCAGTGATTTGAGCGAAGCGACCAGAGAGAAACAATAGCCATAAGCAAAAATAGTGCAGAGCGACTCCAACCTAATTTACTGCACTCCTAACAGATCACTTACAACGACAGAGGTGAAAATTAAGTACCAATATAAGCTGATAACTCTATTCATCATTTACAAGAAAGCCCTAATTTCAAAAACAATGACTACCACACCAAGAACTGCTAAACTAAAAAGTATCAAGAACGATAAAGTTAAACTTATAAAGAATAGTGCATGTGAGGAACCACATTATACAATATTCCCTGAGGTTGCATCTCAACCCGACAATGCTAGAGCATTCTTGCAAATACTAGCTAGAGTTTTTCTCGTTGAAGATGTGTGAGCATACAATCACTGCAAGATTGCAGAAATTGGTGACCTGGAGGTTGAACAAGATTTCAAGAAGCTATGTAATGATGATGGAACTATTAAAGATGAGTACAAGAACATCAAAGCAAAAGTGATCACAAATGCCCTATTGTTATTGAAAGTGTTTAAAACTGAGTGGATTCGGTTAGTACTGAGTAGGATCAACAACCAAAAGTTATGGCTAGATCAGCCTAAACCAATAACCCAAGATGTTATTCATGTGGTCACTGGTTATCCAATAACCAAAAAATTAAAGGCATTCAAGCACCCGCCCAAGGCTGAAATTGAAAAGAATACAAAGGCTACATGAGATGGAAGAGGATTGAGAATATCCACCATCAACGATGGTGAAATGATATTCAGAGCATGGGTCCTAGGTTACAAGTTATTTCAAGCTAGAAGATTGAACAACATAGCATTCAGAGCAATGGATACATCATATAAGATTGTAAAGAAAGGAACTCAATTGGATCTATCAGTTTTTCTACTCAAACAGCTAGAAGAAAACCTAAATACAATCAGGAATGCAAAATCAAACTCATGTAAGTTTGGTTCACTTATTATGTGCATTTTCTTTTACTTCCAAGAATCCATTCCATCAATAGGAGATGTAAAATGGGATAGAACTAGACTAGTCACCATACAGATTAGCAAGTTTATAAAATCAATGGGAGACAATTTTGAGACAGTTATGGATGAGTACTTTACTGGATTCAAGGAGAGAATGAAGAAAAGAGTAAGGATCCCTGAGAAATTAATTGAGAAATTCAAGAATGATATATGTTTCAAGGTAGACACAGACTTCACATATATCAAACCTTCTGTACCAAGGATAGCATGGCTACAGCCACTTGACTATGAAGTGAACATAGATCAAGCATCCAATTAAATTGATGCATTGATAAATGAACCCTTAGATAAAACACAACCCAAGTTTGACACTTATGAAGAATCCAAAAATAGAAACAAAACTGGCTTGGTTGTAAAGAAGATAGACATGAAAAACAACAAAATGGTCAATAATTTGAGGAAAATACTATCAGTAACAGAAGAGGAAGAGACTTGAATAGATAGAAGAAGCTGAGGGTCAGTCACCTGTTGGTGAAGCTGGGAAGGAGAGTGACTCATAATCAACAGAGTCAGATACACCATTACCTCCACCAGCTAAGAAGCCAAGGACTACACCTGCAACAAGGAAAAGAAGTCAAATATCCAAGGATGCAAGTCCTTCACCATTGAAGAAAGGTCAAGTAAGGACCTACAAGAGGAAAACCAAAACACAGAAAAGAGGGCCAACAAAGAGAAAAAGTTTGATCAGAACTAAGGAGGATATAGAAGACACCAAACAAGATGAGGGTGTAGAAGCTAAGAAGAGGAAAATTACAGAGAACATTGATGAAATATGTGAATCTATTTCACAAAGAGGAGGCCTAACTGACACAAATATTAGGAAATGGATAACACTAGAGCCCAAGCACCAGAATAAGGTAGAAGAGGCAATGATAAAGGCAATGATAAACTTTAAATATGTTCCAATGCAATTTGATCACAAAATGACCAAGGAGCTGAACAAAAGAGTATCTGCAAGATGGTCATATGCATTGAAGAACAAGAAAGAGATAAGGGAAAGGGTACTTGTTTATTTCATGCCTCCCAAATCCAAAATAGAGAAGATAGAAAAAATGTTACAAAAACATGTACACAAGTTCTCACCAAAGTTTCAAGCATATAAAGCTCTACAGGGAAGGCTAATAGAACTTTAAAGGGAAAGCAATAAGAAATGGAGTAAGATACTCAACATACCTTTTCAGGAGGCAAGCCCATACAAATATTTACCTCAGACTGATAAAAATCAAAGATATGACACTCAGGCTACTCCAGAGCACATTACTATCAATGATGAAGATGTCACAACAACTGAAATAAAAAAGGAAGAAAACAAGAAGATGGATGTGGCAGATGAAACATGGCCAGATACAACTATGGACAAAATAGTTATTGACATAACTGATGACCCTATCGATAGGATTAAGGTAGATGAGGATGTTACTATTGGAGAAGATTTGTTAGAATAGTCCCAAAGGATAACTGAGAGGGGGGGGGGGTTGAATCAGTTATCAGTTAATTTAATTCTTTTCCTTATTAACTTCAGAATACAATAAAATAAATGCACAATCAGATAACACAATAGACAACACCACAATTTGGTTACGGGGAAACCAAATGGTAAAAACCCCGGTGGGAATTAGCACCCGCAATGAACTATACTTGTTTATAATAATCTCTGTTAGAAGATATTGCAACCCTGTTAGGAGTGATGACATGTAACTGACTAAATGGTTGACTATACTAAGTTGAAGATGATGCAAGACATTAAATCAGTTAATGGTTTATATTGTCATTGATGTCAACTTGATATCATTTGTATGGTCATATACATAATGCCAAATACTTCAGAGAACCAATGGAATATAGTTTATGCTTTCAGCAATGCATAAAAGTCAAGTATTCACCAAGTGACAAAATACACCGACGGAGTGCACACCATCGATAAAGACAGAGATAAAAGTCATAGTGATGCCCGACAAGCAGAAGATAGTATTGCCCAACAAAGCAGAATCAAAGGATACCCGACGAGCTAAACATAGTGTTTCCTGACAAGCAAGATCCAATGATGCCCGATGGATGGAGATCCCGAAGCTAACTAAAGTGACACCGACGAAACTGACAGTTGTCACTGGCGACGAACTGCAGATTTGACTAACAAAATAGAGAGATCAGAAAATGTAAAAAAAATCTAGTTGACAGAGCTAAAGGATAGACTTAACTGGTTGTTTTATTTGTTTTATTCAACCACAGTTAAGTAAGTGATTTAAAGATGATTTACACAGTTGGCAAGAAGATAACTACGAGATAAATCAGGAGTTAAAGCCATAAATCAAATTGGATGGATTATTTTTCACGCCAAGAATCAAGAATCAAGA
>MU225145.1:212124-229001 GCA_018584345.1 Thuja plicata | reverse complement strand
ACCAAAGGTAACTTATTCTATCTGAATGATACTAACCCCACTTGCTTGATGACTAGAAATAAAGACATATGGCTGTGGCACAAAAGGTTGTGTCATGTGAACTTTGACAACATGATGAAGATAAGCATGAAAAGAAGTGTAAGAGGCTTACCGATGATGACAAAGCCAGACAACATCATGTGCAAGAATTGTCAAAAAGGTAAAATGACTAAGTCTAGTTTCAAAAGCAAAATCCATACATCTAATGATATTCTAGAATTAGTCCATAGTGATTTATGTGGACCTATGAGGACAAAGAGCTATTATGGAGATAGATATTTTATTCTCTTTGTTGATGATTACTCTAGAATGATGACAGTCATGTTTCTAAAAGAAAAATCTGAAGCATTTAAGATGTTTAAATGGTATAAAGCTATGGTTGAAAAATAAAGTGGTAAGGATCTGAAATGTTTGAGATCAGATAGAGGAGGAGAATTTATATCAGATGAGTTCACTAATTTCTGTAATGAGCATGGTATAAAAAGACAGGTTTCTGCACCAAGAACACCACAACAAAATGAGATTGCTGAGAGAAGGAATAGATCAATAGTTGATTGTGCAAGAACACTGATGATAGAAAAGAACATCACCTAGATCTTCTGGAGAGAAGCTATTAGCACTGCTATCTACACACTTAACAGAGTACAATTAAGAAATGAATCAAAGAAGACTCCTTATGAGCTATGGTATGGTAAAACACCCAATGTAAGTTACTTCAAAATTTTTGGCAGTCAATTTTATGTTTTAAAAGATGATAAAAATGAAAAAATTGACGCCAAACGTGATGAAGGCATTTTTTTGGGGTATTCTACCAAAAGCAAAGCTTTTAAATGTCTAATCAAGGATTCTAAATAAATAGTTGAAAGTCAAAATGTAAAGATTGATGAATTTGCAGAAAAGAATGAGCTGGAAAGCACAAAAGAACCTGAAGACTACAATAAATTTGTATACTGTGAAGGACCCACAACTCTACCTGAGCAACAGTGCATAAATCTAGAACAACAGAATGTAGCAACCGACGGTCAGAATGCTGTTACCGACGGTCAGAATAATGATCAAGATAATGTGCAAGGTAATGAAGATCAAGTTGATATGCAAAGAGTTGTACCTATACTTGCAAGATATGTAAGAAGGAATCATCTAGAGGACCAGATCATAGGAGATAAGAAAGCTGGTGTTGATGAGGTTTTGCTGACCGGGTCCGCCAACAGTCATAAGTTATCACCGGGCTCCGGGGAAATCGGCCAACTCCACCTGCAAAGGTCATCCGGGGGAAATAAATCCTCCGGACCTTCAAGCACCTGGGTGTCAGGTCACGATGGTGCAGGGCTCGGTCGGGAGAGGTGACTATTTTTGAGGGGGATAGCTGGTTACTTCAACTCATTCTTCCAGAGATTCAGAACAGTAAGGGTTTCCCAAAGCATTCTACACTTAGCAAATAAAATGAAAAAGATCCCGCAGGGTTAGAAATGTTTGTCTAACTACAGTCATGATGAAATGTCCGGAACATCAACAATACTCTGAAAGACTACACTAAATACCAAAGAAATACCCAACCATCAGTTAGCATTTTATCAGTAGCGAAAATAAAGAGGTCGTTAATCTACTTTAACATATCAAAGTAAAGGACATACAGAATATTAAAACATGAAATAACATTAACTCAGAAGCAGGGGCACTAACAACATCATTGCCAAGGATCCTTCCTTCTTCATTAATATTTAGTCCAGCATGCACTGGTGCGTGATAAAATGGCGGCTCCAGGGGAGCATCTAACTACCAAGAACAGAACAATGGAGCATTGAGCTCTGCAACTAAAACCAGAAATCACTTTGCTATTGCTATGGACAACAAAATCATCAATTTTGCCGACCCTTGGAAATGGGCTGATTTGCCTATTTATACAACTCTTTGCTAACCCTAACCCTATTTTACACATTCCATTAAAATACAATATCCGGGGGCCGGTACTACCTGCGCCACCCTACAAAAGACCTGGAGATGGAATAGGTCTGTCATGTCAGAAGAATAAGATAAGAATATACATCAGAAGAATCGGTCTTGGGAAGAGAGCCGGAGAGCAGAAAGAAGGAAGTAGGTCCTTCAAGGACCGAGGCTACATGCCTCATAAATGGAAAATGCGGCGCCCTATTTCCAATGTGCCAGGTGTACCCTTGAGCGGCGCCTCGAGAAGACCACCCTGTCAGAAGGCCAATTGCCGAGCCGACGCCCCTTGATGTGTCCAACTACCTTCTGGCAGTCTTATTAACCACTTCTGAAAGTGACCGGTCGGCCTCGGGGACTGGGACACGGATCACTCTAAAGAATACAAAATTTTTTGGATCCGGGACTCCGGGAACTTACGTCCCCAAAAGAATAAAGAATACTTAATGCTCAAGATTCCTCGGTTCCCGGAGTACGCTCAAGGCTGTTTATTATCATTGAAGGCCTAAAGGAGGCGAAAAATACCATCCTCGTCAATCTTTTTTAGGCTGGCCCTTCTGTGTCTAGCCACATCAACTAGTTCCCCCAGATCCGGAACATTATTTCTGAACTCATTTGCCATCCTTGTGGCGTCATGGCCTTTAAGCACCATTTCGGTAAGTTTTGTCATTTGGGCCCCATCTATCCCCTCCGGGGATTGATACCGAGATGCCATCATTTCATCAAAACTCCCCAAAACTGACTCCTCTGGGGTAAAAGTATCTATACCAAGGGGATCTACCCCGGAAGTCTTTATTACAAATGACTTGTACAAATTGGAAGAATACTTCAATGTATTTACCTTTTCCTGTAAGGACTCTACCAGTTGCTTGGTTACCTCCAATGTGAGGTCCAGTTTGGAGTGCTGAGCCCTTACAAAATCAAATGACTCCTCACCTAGAATTCTGGATTCGGAAATTATGTCTTCCCCCAGGGTGAGGAGCTCTTCGAGTTCTACTTTCCACGCCTGGTAATTCTCGGCGTCACTCTCCCACTGATCAATCAGTGCTTCTGCCTGGTGAATAACCTGTCGGGCCGTATATAAATCTGGGAGAGTGGACGCTAGGAAATGCCGGGTGTTTCCTATCTATAGAGCAATCCATTCGTCTGCTGCTTGGGCCTTCTTTTTCATTACTCGCAGGGAGTCTATGTCGCTCTGCGGTAATTCCTCTGATGTGGAGGTCTCTGGAGGAGCGACATTGAGGGGTCGGGCCAGCTCTGTAAGCAACCTCATAAGGTTTGCGTTCTTCTCTTTTTCTGCCTTGAGCCTCTGGGCCTCTTTTTCATATCGGGCCTCCACTGCCCTTGCTGCCTCCTTTAGCAGGTCTACCTCGCCCTGCTTTCCCCTTTTTCCCAAGGATACCTTTGCGATATTGTAATCTGCGAGATCTGCGGTCGCTTCATCATCGCCTGGGGGAGGCGTTTCCACTACTGCAACTGTTTCTCCGCCCGGCCCAGTCCGAAGGGTATGAACTGTCCAGGCCTTCTTTGCTTTTGGCGGGGCCTGAGCTAAGGCCATCATTTCGGCCAGGGAGAGAGGGACTGTCAGAGTGGATTGGGCTTTTCTTTTTCTATTTTCTGCCAGCCATGGAGGTGGGAGAGGTGGCCTTCCCGCCAGAGTTTGTTCTTCAGATTCTCTCTCGGTGTCCGGTGGTGACTGCTCCTTTTTAGCATATACTTCCTCTGTTCCTCTCCCTGCCGGTGCTTCTTCTGTAGCAATTTCTTTTTCAATTTCTATCTCCTCATCCTGGTCCCGGATGTCAATTGATGTGTCTGGACCCTGGTCGGCTTCCTCGGGGATTTCTTCTTCATGTTGCTCTTCTTCTTCTTCCTCATTTGTTGGCAGTAGGGGAGGTATCAGGCCAAGATTTAAAGTTTGGGCCGCTGTGATAACCTGCCCGAAGGTTGCCCCCGGGAGTGGCCTTGGGAACGCAACGGCTGGGGTTACAGTTGATCCTGAAGGTCCGGGTCCGGGTTCCACAGCGGATGCCATCTGTTCACTTGGTGGTTGTTGGTCCGCTCCCGGACCTTGCTCTGTTTGGGCCCCGGAAATAATCTCCGGTTCTGGCCTCTTTTCTTCTGTCTGCTGCTCTTCTTGTTCTGCAGCAATCTCTTGTTCCAGGTCTTCTGAGTCCACAACCCCTTGTTCTTTTTCTGGGACTTCGGTCGCTACTTGTGTGTCGCCCTCTTGCAGATTTTTGAACTCATCGGCTGTAAATAAGTCAAACTCTTCTTCTAGAGGGGGATTGGCTGGGATGTCTGCCTGTTCTTCTTCTTTCTCCGGTTCTGGGAAACTGGAAGAAAGGATTTCCACTTCTTTTGGGAGGGAAGCCCTTGGCGTTGGTTCTGCCTTCGACTGTGCAATATGCTTTCTCTTCCTCCGGGTGATTAGAGGCGGCCCCGCATCGGCAATTACTGCTGCCTCCGTGGGATCCACCCCTGTTGCCTTGACCATTAAGGCTGCCAGTGACGGGGAGGACGGAGGACGAATTGGTCTGGCCATTAGTGGGGGAGTGGCCAGCCTCGTAATTAACTACTCCCTTGTTTGCTGGGAGGCTACCACAGATTGCTTGATCTGCTCCTGAATGGGGACTTCCTGCGCGGTGGGTGTTGTAGCTATCCCCTTTCCCTTGTCTGCGCCTTGTGCGGAAGTCCCGGCCCCCGGGGTCAATTTTGGTACCAGTGGTGGTGTCACCCTTGGTGCCAGTTGGGCTGCCCGGCGAGTACTCCCGAGGCATGCCTTCTTAAAATAGGCATGACTTTTCTCGACTACTTCCCGAGTGAAGTCCTCAATTGTGGGCCCCTCCTGGGCGGCCCAATTTATTGTCGGCAGTGGCATTTTTTCGATCCCCTTTTCTTTGTACTGGGGGTCTATGGTGGGGGCGGTATCAGAAAAGCCCAGAGGGAATCTCTGGAGCTTCAATTCTTGCATCATTCCGACTGTCATTCTGATGTAATACCGGCTTCGCACATCCACATCGTCTTGGCAATTTGCCCAGAAGTCCTCCATGTGTATTTGGTGGGGCTCCGAAGCCCGGGGCAGTGTCGTTGCAATTCGGCCATGCGGATCAAAATTCCTCCGCGCCAGATAAAATTTCTGCAAGTTATAACATTTCAATTCATTGTCTGCCTCCCTCGCGGCGGCCAGACTACAGGTGTAGTTCCCACAGGAGACTGGGAACGAGAGGTTTGGGACCTTCTTGTGGGCCAAGAAGGTATGCAGCTCCAGCATTTGTCTGTAATATTCCAGCAGCACGATCTTGTCCCCACAATGCTTGGGGAACAAGTAGGGTTTCCCGGAGAAGCCGACGACCCTAATATATGTATGTTTCTGGAATTGGATATAGTAGTGCCCATAAATACTAACCAATTTCATCGCCTCAGTGGATAGGCGGTATCTGGCATCCCGGGTGGGCGTGAGCAGATGGTAGTAAACGAAGGAATCGTTTACCCGGTAGTAACTAGGGAAGCTGGCCTCCCATTGAATCTATGGGAAATGGTCCCACAGTGCCTTTTATCCCAGGCCAAGCCCGAGAACGCCATCTGTAAGCAGGCCATTGGAGTGGGGCCTCTATTGGGCCAAAGCCCAGAAAACATAAGAAGTCATATAGAACTTCTTCTTCTTGTTCAACTGCAGAAACTGGGAGTCGACATGATTGGAGATAATTGTCGCCCAGTCAAAGAATTCTCCCTTAGTGGAGATGCCCAGTAGGAAATAGTACATCCATTTTGCAAATTCTTGGGCGGTGGGTTGCCCAAATACCCGGGCCAATGCTATCATCCCCATCTGGATGCTATCCTTGAATTTAGAGCGGGGGATATCTATCTTCATTCTCTTTGGGTCCCTCTTCAGCACCTTGAGCCAGTTGGTGTTCATGTACACCCGGGCGACATCCTCTAGTTGATTGAATTATTTCAAGGCCTCAGTCCTTGTAACCACCGTGGCCCTGTCAAATTGTGGGATACCCAGGCCTGCTTGGAAAGTGACTGGGTCGAGGGACACCAGTGGAGTGGGGTATCCCGTGGGTTTTGCAGCTGCGAGCATGACAGCCCAGACAAAAGAGTTATAGTTGGCAGCCAGGGTTAGAACAAGCTCCGGAGACTGCACGGAGCATGGGAAGCAAGCTGCCCGAAGGATTTTGGAACCTTCGATGTTGGTTGCTAGTTTGTCTCCAGCCTGTCGCTGGATGTGCATTATCTTTACTAGGGCCTGCATTTCTGCCCAAGTCCCGACACTGGCGTCGGTCATCAGTTTCACCCCGGACTCAATCTTTGAGCCCACAATCTCATTATCCTGCACAAATTTCATGGTGAGGGGCAGCTTTGCCAGGGCCTTCTCCATTTTTGACTTTGCTGCTGCCCTGGTCTCGTTTGTAGTTGGTAATTCTGGACTTCCGGGAGGAGATGATGCGGATGCCTCAGACATGTTTGTAAGATGAAGTCCGGACCTGCGAGACAAAGCGACCGTCAGAACATACTCATCAAAATTAAAACAGTTATTCCAGGGTCCGGAGATCTTACCACCGCGCCGTTTTCTTTTCCTGAAAAGTTAATTTTATGCAAAGGTATCCGAAAAGCAAAACATAAACTTAATGTTCATTATATCTCCAGGTCTGGGAAATTTTATCACACTTGACGAAGACATAGGATGAATGGTGGAAAGAGGCCCGAGGCCTGGAGAAATGACCGATAGAAAAGAATAATGTGGAGGCGGGTCCACATGGACGCCACGTGCGTTAGCATTGAATGGATGTGATGGTGATGACGGCGGAGCCAACTGTTCGAACGCGCGAAAAGGGAAAGCCACTTGGCTGGAAGTAATTGCGCGCATGGGAAATAAATGAGGCTCTGACAGCCTTGATGGAGGAGAGAGAAAATTGCCTGTTTGAAACCGGCCGAGAGCCGAGTTTCAAACAGGTGGTTTTCTGCCTCGAAGCAATCTTGAAGGCAAAAAACCAAAAGCAAGGATGACTCGACCAGCTTGTCGAGCCACCTGGAAGGATATACATAGAGCCGAGGGGTATATACATGGAACGGAGGAGATATACAAGGGTTATCTACAGATATACATATATATGCATGAATATACACACAGAATGACTCCCGCGGGGAAAACCAGACAAGGCAGAAACAAACATATACAGCCATTTACATCTCCACATTATTTACAGGTAGAGTCTTATTTACACGATTTACATCATCTACAGACAAACAACCTCTGCACCGAAGGCAGACAATTTCCTGGAAGAGCCGACCCACCAACGGGCGGCAAAACTAGAAACCAAAAGAACAAACACGACAGGGAAACAAAGCAAAATGAAACAAACAAAACGGAGCAAACTGAAAGACAAACCAGAAAATGAAAGTGAAACAGAGAGGAGAAAAGGAGAAACACCAACCTGAAAACGCAGAAGGCAGAGGAAAGGAGGGATTACCGCGAGAACTCTGCAACAACTCGAGTCGTTAGGCTACCAAGATCACCACCACAAAGCACTTGCGTTTGTTTGAGAACAACAGAAGGTGTTTAAGCTTTGATTATCACAAATTCTCTGTAAATGCTCTGCTAATCACTTTGAACGCTTTAATTCTCTCTAAGTGCTCGAAAGTTTTAATCGCGGTAAGTGTGAAAATGACGGGTAAGTCTATTTATACCCGCGGTGAAAAGTAATCCTCCTCCTTTCGGAGATTTCAGGTCAGGCGCAACCCTCTGGACTCCGGGCCTGGGGATTCTTTACGATGATATTCTTAATACTTAAGAACATCATAGAAAAGAATCCCGGAGTCCAAAATCTGGCTTCCGACAAAAGACAACCTCTGGGATCCGGGATCCTTGAGGGGAAAACCAAACCAAGAAAACAACACACACCAGGGAAGAAAACCCTGGAGAAAGAAAGCAGAAAGGAAATGAAAGACAAGGCAAAGCCGCAGCAAAAACAAACCAAAAGAAAAAGGGGGGACCCAACATTTTGCACACAAAATATAGGGACGGGGATGCAAGGCATAACAAATGGCGACTATCTGGGACAAATGCCTTAGCGCATTTGAGAACCATAGAACCTCTGGTTAGCACAACCGGAACAAATTCACCTCCAGAAGTGTTTGACAAGCAGAGAGCAGCATATCCGAGGGAACCCGACCACACAGGAGTCAGTCCGTAGCCTTTCATCAGTGGTGTCTTGTGTGCTTTGGAAGGAAATCAAGTCGATGACCTCTGGGAGGAATAGAGAAGCGATACTAATTACATCGAACCAGTCATCAATTTGATTGCTTTCCCCCGGAGACCGGAGTTTCATCCTGCTATTCCTCTTATTATTTTATTTATTTCCAGGTGGGGAAGGCGGTACTTCTTTCACCATTGAGCCTAAGCTTAGATAAATTTCAAATGGTGGTACTCCTTTCACCTATCCACCTATATTTAGATATTTGGAGAGGATAAAACTCTAGACCCGAAAGGGATTTCTTTGGATTTTTAGACGTGGATCAACCAACCAGTACAACTAATCTACCCTCGACGGGTCCAATTACTTGTTCCTTATATTATTGTTGTTCACTGATTGCCGGACTCCCGGAGACCACCAAATGGAGATTGCTCGAAAATGTGCCATAACCTGCAAAATGATCCCGGAAATCGGGTTGGTTCCACTGTGATAAAGATAGATTATAAAGTTCACCATGCCGGAGGCATTGCACCAGAGGCCAAAGTTATGCAAAGCATTCCAGTTCCTACAAGGTGGAGCAAAATGTCGGGACCAAAAGAAAGCCAAAAGTGAAGACAAAGACAACAAAAACAAAAAGGAGACTGCCCCAGAGGACAGCCAACAAGACTATTTACAAGGGGATATTTACATATAATACAACTTCGGACAAACTTACCCTTATTCGAAGTAATGTTTGAGAAACTGCCCATTAACGGGCAATGCGACAGGTTCTCCAGTCAAGGTGTTAAGGCGATAAGTATTTGCCCCGCAGATTTCTGAAATTAAGTATGGTCCGAGCCAGAGCCGTTGGAACTTAGTGTGCTTTCCTTTCTTCTCCCGGGCCCTATCCCACAGTAGGACTAGATCCGAGATCTGAAAAGCCTTGTATTGGGCTCTTCTGTCAAACCATCATTTTACCACTGCCTGGTGACGCGCAAAATGTTCAAGGGCAGCGTCTCGCTGTTCTTCCATTCAGACTAGATTCAAAAGTCGAACCTCCACAATGTTGTCCCCGTTGTTAAATTCCTGCATAAATTGTAAAACCAGGATTTGTAAGTTGACTGGGAATATAGGGTTTTGGCCATAAACCAGGTGGAAAGGGGATGTCCCCAAGGCGGCCTTAATACGAATACGATCCGCCCAGAGGGCGAATTTTAATTTTTGGTGCCAATCCCGGGGATTGTGTTCTAACAAATGTTTGATCACCTCAAGCAGATTCTTGTTTGTTGATTTAGCAACGCCATTCCCCTGGGGGTAATAATTGCTGGAGAACTTCAGTGTGATCTTTCGATTGTAGGTCCATTCGAGAAATTATGCGGAAGAAAATGCCGGACCATTGTCACATACTAAAGAAAAGGGCATTCCAAACCTTCGAACGATGTTTTCCTCCAAAAACTTGATAACTACGTCCACCGTGTTATTTTTGCAAGGTATAGCTTCAGACCACCGAGTATAGTAATCAGTCGCAGTGAGGATATATCGGTGGTTGGCAGATGAGTTGGGGTTGATTTCCCTGATGAAGTCAAATGCCCACTGGGCAAAGGGTCTAGCCTCGTAGACTGGTTGCAGAGGCATGGCTGGGTTACGCTCATGATGTGCTACAGTTTGGCAAGTATGACATTTTCTGACATGAGTGTAAACATCCTTGAAGATACAGGGCCAATAGTATCTGGCCCGGAGGATCTGATGGGCAGTGGCGTCAGCTGAACCATGCCTGGTTCCAAACTGTCCATGGAATTCATCAATTATTTTCACAGCTTGGTCCCTGTCGATGCACCAGAGGTACACTCCCTCATAGTTTCGGTGGTAAAGCACAGAATTTTTAATCATGAAGTGGGCACTTTTCATCCGCAAGGCATGGCATTTGTGGGGAGGTAATACCTCCGGGCATTTGTTGTTTAGCAGCAAGTACACCAGATCGGTATACCACGGGTCTTGGGTAATGGACTCCACCGTATAAGTTTGACATTCTATGTGGGGAGTCTCTTCTGCCATTGTTCGACTTAGTCCCTGGCCTCAGACTATTTTCATGGGCTGCATCTCTAAGTCATATTCCTGGAGGATGGCCATCCATTTCCCCCGCCTCTCGCCCAACTCACTTTACATCAGCAGAGATTTGACAGCCTGGTCCGGGATGATAGCATGCACTTTGCTCTGGAGAATATAATGCCAGAATTTCTTCACGGCACGAACCAAAGTGAAGGCCTATTTTTCTAGTGATGAATACCGGACTTTGGCGTTCTTAAAGGGGGAACTCATGAAAGCAATTGGTCGTTCCTCCCCTTTAGCCTTTTGGGTCAATACTGCCGCGATAGAATGCGGCGAAGCAAACGAGTATATGTAAAATGGGAGGGAATAGTTTGGACTAGCCAGGACAGGTGCCTCCATTATGGTCTGTTTGATCTGGGCGAATGCCAGCTTTGCTTCAGGAATCCACTCAATTTTGGTATCCTTTTTCATCATTTCATTGAGTGGTTTAACTATTTCTGCAAATCCTGTGATGAATCGTCGCACGAAGTTGATTTTTTCGAAGAAGGATCGCATTTCTTTCTTGCTACCAGGCATCTGTAAGTTCAGCAATGCTTCGACTCTATCAGGGTCTATGGATATTCCCTTTTCAGAGACGATATGCCCAAGAAACTTTCCTTTGGTGACCCCGAATATGCATTTCTGAGGGTTGAGGGATATTCCATATCGGCGACATCTCTCGCAGATCTGAGCGAGGTGGGCAGCGTGATCACGCCTGTCCCAGGAGAAGACGATCAAATCATCCATGTAGATGATTATGCATCGATTTACAAGGCCCTCAAACGCAATGTCCATAGCCTTTTAAAATGTAGCCCCTGTGTTGATCAAACCGAAGGGCATTATTCTATACGCAAACGTTCCCCACTTGGTGGTAAACGCTATTTTCTCTCTGTCTTCATACTTGACCATGACCTGATTATATCCGGAGTACCCATCCAAGAAAGACATCATCTGAGATCTGTTTACTATCTGCAGCACCTCATCCAAGGAGGGGAGAGGGTGATTATCTTTGTTAGATGCATTGTTCAAATTTTGGAAATCCACGCAAAGGCTGATCTCACCATTCTTCTTCCTGACTGGGACCAGGTTGGCAACCCACGTAGTATGCCAGATCGGAAAGATTATCCTAGCTGACAATAGTTTTTCTACCTCTTGACGGATCAGAGGCTCTATCAAGGGGTTGACCGGTCTTTGTTTTTGCCGAAAGGGCTTAGCGTCAGGTTTCAGGGGAATGGTATGGGTCATGATGGATGTTTCATATGTCTTTAAATCTTCATATCCCCAGGCAATTACATCAATGTATTCTCGGAGAACCGCGAGAATCTTCTCCTTTTCTTCAGGGGAGCAGGAGGTACCAATGTGGATGATCTTTTCTTCACCGGGCTGGCCGATGTTAACCTTTTCAAACTTTCCTCCCTCACTGGAGGATGATACCTTCTCACGGGCCCGAGGGTCTGAATCAAAGATTCGTTCTAATGCAACCATCCCCTTAGGGATAGTGTTGGTAGGCAGGTCTATGATCTCATCGTCTTCACCCTGCCCAGTATCATCATAGTCTCATTCCTCCACTATCTGATCGTCAAAAACACCAACATTGGCCATGAAGGCCAAGATGTGTTGATCGTCCTCAAAAACTTGAAAGTGAGTAACATTATCTGGAATGGAGGGAGTGGGGACCATCTCAACTGAAAATCTTCAGAGTCGTGAGCCAGCCATCGGCTCAAGTGTGCTGGCAGAAATAGCTAGGGCATTCGGGACATAATTCCGTCGCCGGGGAATGAGGTCAATGCCAAAGGCATCAAAATCTTCAATAAGGCTCCAAGCCCGGTTACGGTAAGCGGCCAGCCTTTTGTCATGACATGTGTATTAACTCCGGACTTGTTTAACAATCAACTCTGAATCGCCCAGAGCCCGGAGGCAGGTGATACCTTTCCTTAGTGCGAATAAGAGTCCAAGGACCAAGGCCTCGTACTCCGTGACATTGTTTGTACAATTAAACTGTAGCCTGTAGGACGCGAGGAAGGATTTCCCCCGCGGGTTGATTAATTCTACCCCGGCCCCGCAGCCCTGTTTGGATCAGGACCCGTCGAACTTAAGGGTCCATAGGTCATTGTTTTTAATCTGGGGCTGGGGAGGGGGAGTTTTCTTTGGATTATCGCTGGGAGACTTGGGGATTTTCTCCCGGACTTCTGACGTGGCAATAGGATGTATCCCCGGAGGTGTTTCGATTTGTGATTCCCGGGGGGACGGAACCAAAGGAGTGCATCCCATAGAAGTACTAGGTCCCGGGGAATTAGTTGTATGTTCACTTCGGAAGATATCAAGTTGCCGGGTAGCGATTGATAGGCATGGCTCACACTCGTGCTCTGAATATTTTTGGTAATGCACTCGGCACCATGTGCCAGACAGGAGTGTGGCAAGGGTCGCTATGGGGCCTTAAGAGTTAACTTCAACTCTCACCTTTTCTTCCAAGTCTTCTGCTCTTTGCAACACTACGGGATCCTCTCCGGGGATGAAATCAAATGTTAAGATTTCAAGAGGTCGGTACACCCCCAGAGAAGACTCGGAGAAAAGGACTTCATTGACCCTCCCAACTTCGGTAAGGGCCTGTTTCATCCAAGGTTCACTTTCAACCCGGATCTGATTGGATTCTCCTTCCCATGGAAGCCATAAGTGGGTGAAGTCAGTCGAAAAGTATCCATTTAAGGACAGACCAATTCTGACTTAATAATATCCTGTAAGTCTCTCGGATGTCCACCACTTGGATGTCAATGATGCTGGCTATCCTGGGGTCCTGGATAAGGTGTATCCAGACGTTCTTCAATTCCCCCACCATTTTCACAGCAGTTTTATCCAGTTGGATTACTGCGCCATTAGACGGGGTGGGGTTTAGTCTGAGCTTCTGACAAATGGACAAGGGCATGATGTTACCCGAAGCTCCGGAGTCTACTAAGCAGTTGTGTATATTTTTGCCGTAAATGTTTAGGCCTAGTAGGAAGGGAGGATCCTCATTATTCCCCCGGAAGACAGCCGCATTAGCATCTTTGAATGAGACGGTCTTGGGTGGGCAGCTAACAGTCTTCGGGTTTCCTAAGAGCTTCAGAAGGGACTTCTTCTACTCGGGACAATTCAGCAAAACCTCCATCAAGGTCATAGAGGTGGTGGTCTGTTCTAATTCCTTCGTGATATCAAATCTTCCTCCTGGGAACCGGTGATTTTCCTCCATGAGATCTTTTGCTTGGTTAGAGATAGGACCTTTTGGAGGGATGGGTCGATCAGTTGCATTACTCCGGGGAGGAGGAGTATCTTTGGTAGGAGGTATAGGCGTGTAAGCTGGTCCTTTACCAACCTGACTCCGGGTATTGTATGGAGCCCGCGGGTTAGTAAAGGTGTTGGCCTCAAAGGGCGGAATAGATTCATCAAAGAATCCCTGTAGTTTGGATTCTTCTTGATCTTCCCCAGAAGTTCCGAAGAAGATGGTGTCACAAGTGAAGGCGCTATGGGTTTGTTCTTGGACAGGGGGCTCCGGGGGAGCGGTATCGTGAGATTGCTGCCTGTCCAGCTAGGAGATCATTATGACCTTCTCCAAAGTGGCACAATTCACTTCATTGTGCGAACCTGTATCGTGCAGCCGACACCAATTAGTCATGGGCTGGAAGTCTATGACTGGCGTAAAATGGAATGGTCCAGCACCGTTTTGGTTGGTGTTCTGGTTCAGAGGCGGGCCTCCGGTGTTAGCGTTATTATTCCATGGCTGTTGGTTGGGCCTAAGCCCGTTGTTGAAGTTTCTTCCCCTGGCGTTGTTGTTTCGTTGGCTGGAAAAGATATTCCCCCTCTGGGAATTTGAATTCTGGGGTGTGTAGGACCCCGCCTTCAGTTGACCCATGTCCATAGTCAAAGTGGACAGCATTCACCGGAGAGATTCGACCTCGGTGGTCAACTGAGTGTTAGCGCCGCAATGGGACGGCTGTGGCTGTTGTTGGCTTCCCGGGAAGGCAGCAGAATTAGCCGGAGTCGAGGGCGGAAATCCTCCAGCTGCGGATGACTGGAAGAATGGCACTCCGGACGGTTGTGGTTGAGTCTGTTGCATCTGCTGTGGCTGGTTCCAAGGGAAGACTTCCAGACCTGGTGTCATCTGGGTCTGGGAGGGGTAAACATATCGTGCCTGTTGGTCTATCAAAGGTGGTGGGGGATTCACCACCATTGAGGGGGCACCTATTGCCAGATTGAGATTGTATCCCCCGGCATATGCAGTTCCACCAGAGATCGTGTTATAGGGTGTGTTCTGTCCAATCCCGCCTGGGGATTTGTTGAGACCACGAGACAACTCTAGGGCTAGGTTGTAGACTTTTGCCAAGGTATCCTGGTCGCCCGGGGTGGTTGTTCTCCAACGGAGGGTGGCCACGAAAGGGTCCATCGCATTGAGATATGTTTGTATGGTTACGTCTGGAGATGGGACAAAAGGGCCCGTGCACCGCTTCAGGGCACACTGGAACCTATGGTTGAATGCGGCAAGAGGCTCATTGGGTTCCTTCCTGATGGAGATGAACTGGCTATGGGACCAAGCTGGGTCCACATGCACGCGAAAGGCAGCCAAGAAGGCGTCCTCCATATCCTGCCAAGTGTTGATGGAGTTGGCAGGTAGGTTTAGGTACTAGTTCAACTCACTTTTCCCTAAGGACAAGGGGAACATGCGGGTCACAACATCTTCATGCTGGATCCGGTGTCGATTCATGGCATCCTTGTATGCCTGTAAATGTTCTTCTGCAGTCCGTGAGCCCAAGTGCTCATATCGCAGGCAAATCTTCTCTGGGTGGGAGGGTAAGTCGTTGATTGCGCTCGGAAAAGTGCCCATCGGGGACCCAGTGTTTCCAAAATATGCAGCCATTGGGGGAACTATATGTTGGGTAGTTTGGGTACTAGTTCCCGGGACTGCCTGGGGAGTTTGGATATTCAAAGATATGGTAGATCCCCAGACAACAGTGGCTGGTAGGACTTTCGACATCCGCTTCTTTCGAACAGGAGGCTCGAGTTTGATAAACCTTCTGGGATTCGAGGCAGACCTAAGGATTCTTTCAAATTTAGCTGGGGAAAAGGACCCAATTCCACTAAAGGCTTGTCTCCTAAAACTACAACTCGTGGAACTCTCAGGAGGTGTAAAATCAGAATCTTGGGAGGGGGATGAGTTCATGCCCTCCTTCTAGCGCCAGTTTCTGTTGACGGGGTTTTGCTGACCGGGTCCGCCAAGAGTCATAAGTTGTCACCGGGCTCCGGGGAAATCAGCCAACTCCACCTGCAAAGGTCATCCAGGGGAAATAAATCCTCTGGACCTTCAAGCACCTGGGTGTCGGGTCACAACGGTGTGGGGCTCGGTCGAGAGAGGTGACTGTTTTCGAGGGGGATAGCTGGTTACTTCAACTCATTCTTCCAGAGATTCAGAACAGTAAGGGTTTCCCAGAGCATTCTACACTTAGCAAATAAAATGAAAAAGATCCTGCAGGGTTAGAAACGTTTGTCTAACTACAGTCATGCTGAAATGTCTGGAACATCAACAATACTCTGAAAGACTACACTAAATACCAAAGAAATACCCAACCATCAGTTAGCATTTTATCAGTAGCAGAAATAAAGAGGTCGTTAATCTACTTTAACATATCAGAGTAAAGGACACAGAATATTAAAACATGAAATACCATTAACTCAGAAGCAGGGGCACTAACAACATCATTGCCAAGGATCCTTCCTTCTTCATTAATATTTAGTCCAGCATGCATTAGTGCGTGATACAATGGCGGCTCTAGGGGAGCATCTAACTACCAAGAACAAAAAAATGGAGCATTGAGCTCTGCAACTAAAACCAGAAATCACTTTGCTATTACTATGGCAACAAAATCATCAATTTTGCCGACCCTTGGAAATGGGCTGATTTGCCTATTTATAAAACTCTTTGCTAACCCTAAACCTATTTTACACATTCCATTAAAATATAATATCCGGGGGCCGGTACTACCTGCGCCACCCTACAAAAGACCTGGAGATGGAATAGGTCTGTCATGTCAGAAGAATAAGATAAGAATATACATCGAAAGAATCGGTCTCGGGAAGAGAACCGAAGAGGAGAAAGAAGGAAGTAGGTCCTTCAAGGACCGAGGCTACATGCCTCATAAATGGGAAATACGGCACCCTGTTTCCAATGTGCCAGGTGTACCCTTGAGCGGTGCCTCGAGAAGACCACCCTGTCAGAAGGCCAATTTCCGAGCCGATGCCCCTTGATGTGTCCAACTACCTTCTGGCAGTCTTATTAACCACTTCTGAAAGTGACCGATCGGCCTCGGGGACCGGGACACAGATCACTCTAAAGAATACAAATTTTTTTGGATCCGGGACTCCGGGATCTGGGAACTTACATCCCAAAAAGAATAAAGAATACTTAATGCTCAAGATTCCCCGGTTCCCGGAGTACGCTCAAGGCTGTTTATTATTGTTGAAGGCCTGAAGGAGGTAGAAAATACCATCCTCGTCAATCTTTTTTAGGCTGGCCCTTCTGTGTCTGGCCACATCAACTAGTTCCCCCAGGTCCGGAACATTATTTCTGAACTCATCTGCCATCCTTGTGGCGTCATGGCCTTT
>MU225145.1:190603-202870 GCA_018584345.1 Thuja plicata | reverse complement strand
GTTTCAAATATTTCAATGGCATACATCTTGTTGGGACTTAATAATTTGAGAAGTATTGATTAGTGGATTAAATTGGATAAATTGTTGAGGCCACTGATTCACCCCCCCTCTCAGTTATTACTAACAAGGAGTTGTTCTTTACAATGCAATAAGTATAGTGACCTGGTTAAGGGTCTGACCCTATTAGGAGTCTTTTACAAATAACCTTGTTAAGGGTGAGGACTCACTATCCAAAAGTTCACTGCTTCAATGGTGAAGGCTACAACCTTCTGTAGAACATATATACACTATATCTGATGATGAACTATAGAGTAGACCTACTGTCTTGATCAGTTCCAATGTATTTTAATCTTCCACTGCTTCTTCACATAGATCCTTGATGAATGAAACACAACTGATATTCTTCTCTGTACTTTTTTCTCTCACTTATCTAATCATTCACACTTAGCGTTTACAAATGAACTACTATAAGTATTTTCCTCAAAGTATGAGATCATGGGACCTGTTAGGTAACTCTTCATAACATCCTTGTTGGCTAAACTAATCATGCAAGCATAATTACAACCGTGTAATATAAACTGAATAGACGCAGCGCTTCACAAAGTTGGCTTCACCAAATTAACTCTAACATTGCAATCTTGTTAAAACACATTTGGCGCCTTTAGATAACTATCTTCAACTCATAACTAATCTTGAATACAAACACGCATATCCCGAAGATAAGCACAACTCAAGAACCAATGCAAATACATCAGCTCTGTACAGATAAACTCCAAAAACTGTAACTGCCACTAGAAGAATTACACAACACAACTGAAACATCAAACCTGATTCTATGTGTATGAACAGAGCATCAATAACATGTATACAACATGAATATAACCGTGCAAGGGTTAATATCATCATTCTGATAAGTACATACAAAACACTGTTGTATATTATATGTTGTCATCAATGACAAACATACAATCAACTAGCTGCCAGAAGTAAATCTCCAACAATATCCCCCTTTGACATTGATGGCACAATATGATATTAAAAACATCTTCAGCACATGGTGTCCTCTTTCTTTTTACAATATTCTCAATATCCTCATCAAGGATTTCTCTACACTGCTGCAGCTCTTCTGTCTGTGATTTTAAGTTACATGATTATATACTCCCCCAAAGTATATGCTCCCCCTTACTACATAATCCCCCTTTGACATCAATGGAAAAGGGTGCCATAAACAATTAGGCATAGGTACTACTCCAGAAATAGAGTATTCAACCATTCATCAATCACCATGGACTGATGTACTTTCTGCTTTATCTAATCAGACTTAGGAAAGGGAATTACTCCCAACTTCTCCCTGAGATACTCAAAAGTATCTTTTGATAAAGGATTTGTGAAAATATCTGCCAACTATTCTTTAGTGCTTACATAGTCTAATTTTACTTCATTATCTACAACTTTTTATCTAAGAAAATGGTATTTGATCTCAATGTGTTTTGTCTTTGCATGCATCACAGGGTTTTTGGACATGTTGATAGTACTGGTGTTATCACAGTAAATAACAATAGGATAATCAACCTGAATACCAAAATCTTTAACCATCTGCTTGATCCAAACCATTGTACTTATTTTAAGGTCATTACATGATTCTGCGTGTATGAACAGAGCATCAACAACATGTATACAACATGAATATAACCGTGCAAGGGTTAATATCATCATTCTAATAAGTACATACAAGTTCATTACATGATACATCAATACAATCAAACATTTATTCTACAATAGTTTCCTTGTTTCTAGGCCTAGGTGCATCTTCAATCATAGGTGCATATTCATAGTACCTTTCTTGAACCATGAAATTCTGATCAATCTTTACATGAGTACTTTCAATTATCTTCTTTAATCTCAAATTGAAACATTTGTATGCTTTTATTTTAGTAGAGTAACCAACGAAAATACCTTCATCGCTTCTAGCATCAAACTTAGCAACACCATCATCTCTCTTGATGTAGCACTTGCTGTCAAAGATTCTAAAGTATTTTACTGTAGGTACACTACCAAACCAAAGTTCATAAGGTGTCTTATCTATGCCTAGTCTTAGTTGTGTTCTATTGATAGTATAGACTGCTGTATTGATTGCATCTCTCTAATAGGTGTGCCCAAATTTTCCTTCAATCATCATAGTGCATGTTGTATCAAGTATGATCCTATTCCTTCTTTCTACAATCCTATTTTGTTGAGGGGTTCTAGGTGCACTCAACTATATTTTGATTCCATGTTCTTCACAGTAGTCATAAAACTAGTTAGAGGTGAATTCTCCTCCTCTATTTGATCTTAGACACTTTAGTTTTAATCCAGATTCATTTTCAATGTTAGCTTTGAATATTTTGAATTTCTCAAAGGCTTCAGACTTCTCTTTTAAGAATGCAACCCACATCATCCTTGAAAAATCATCAACAAACAAAATGAAATACCTTTCTCCGTAGTATGATCTGGTTTGAGTAGGACCACATAAATATGTATGCACTAGGTCTAACTTGCTTTTAAAAGAGCTCCTTACATGCTTTCCTATAACACATTCCCTGCACATTGTATCAACTGGTCTTGCAATAATTGGAAGTTCTCTAACTTCCTTGACATTGCTTATCTTTACTATATTGTCAAAATTGATATGACAAAGTCTCTTGTGCCATAACCAATTGTCATCCACTTTTGCAACAAAAAAACTTACATTTGAATTGAGCTGAAAAACATTACCTTTTGTTTTTGAACCAGAAGCAATCATGTCACCTTCTTTGTTGTTAATAATGCATTTGTTGTCTTTGAATTCCAAGTGATAACCTTTGTCAAGTAGCTGTCCAATGCTTAGTAATTTGTGATGTAATCCATCAACATACAGAACATCATTTGTTTTGTTCTTTCCATCCAGGGTGATAGATCCTCTGCCTATGATAGGTTTAGGAGTGTTACCTCCAAATCTAACCATACCACCTTTGTACTTGTCTAGATGAACAAATTTGTCTTTATCACCAGTCATGTGGTGAGAGCATCCACTGTCAATGATTCAGTTAGTTCTGATGTCTTCTTTGGAAATTAGGGCTAACTCCTGTGCTTTCTTTTCATCTTCAATGTCCATTTCCTCAAGCAATTTTTCCATGGCTTTAAGGGAAATGAATCCAATTTTATCCTCTCCTGAATCTTCATCTGTTAAACCTTCTTCAGCATGGTAGAATTCCTTTTTGTATTTAGGTTTGTAATTAGATCTAAACTTCTTGACTCTTGTGGGACACTTGGATGCGAAGAGACCAATCTTGTTGCATGAAAAACATTTGAATAAAAGTTGTCCTTCATACTTTCCTTTGCCTTTCTTTTCTCTTTTAGCAATCATGGAAATAATTTCTTCTAGTTCTTCATCAACTTCTTCTTTCTCGTTAGAAGTGTGTAAAGTTTTCTTACCATGTATTGATGCTTTGAAGGCTGTTTCACTTTTGGGTTTAGTCTTCAATCTTGATATATCAAATGCAGAGATTTTAATCATCAAGGTCTCTCTCTTGAAGTCTTTTGAAAATTTCATGGTTTCATCTAGAATATTGATCTTGCTCTCATAGTCTGCTGTCAATGTAGTCATCAGTTTTTCCATTATGTCTTCTTTTGATATTTCTCCACCATTGTTTATGATTCTAGAAACTTCTTCATTTATCCTCTAATTGTAGGCTCTGATTTTCTCTTCAGGTAACATCTCAAGATTGTTGTATTTATTTTTCCATGTCTTCCTGCACGCATTCTTTGCTTGGATATCTCCTTCAAACATGTCTTCTAAATACTTCTATATTGTGTATGCCTTGTCTACTTTCTTGATCTCAGAGAATTCACTATCAGATAGTGCACTTATAAGGGCTTCTTTGGCAACTGCATTAGCTGTAAATGTATCCTTTTGTTTACTAGTAGCATCATCTCTTGCAAGGTCTTTTAGAGAGGGAATAACAAATTCTTGTGTGGCTATCTCAAAGATTTCAAAACCAACACACTATATATGTGTTATCATTTTGTTCTTCCAATCCAGATAATTCTCTCCATCAAACTTAGGACTCTCTTTTCTGAAGTATGCCATATGATCTACCTTAAGCTGTTAGGATTTCTCTTCAAGGTACTTGGCTCTGATACCAATTTTTAGAATAGTCCCAAAGGATAACTGAGAGGGGGGGGGTGAATCAGTTATCAATTAATTTAATTCTTTTCCTTATTAACTCTAGAATACAATAAAGTAAATGCACATTCAGATAACACAATAGAAAACACCACAATTTGGTTATGGGGAAACCAAATGGTAAAAACCCCGGTGGGAATTAGCACCCACAATGAAATATACTTGTTTATAATAATCCCTGTTAGAAGATCTTGCAACCCTGTTAGGAGTTTTTATTTACAATGCAATAAGTATAGTGACCTGGTTAAGGGTTTGACCCTGTTAGGAGTCTTTTACAAATAACCATGTTAAGGGTGAGGACTCACTGTCCAAAAGCTCACTACTTCAATGGTGAAGGCTAAAACCTTCTGTAGAATAGATATACACTATATCTGATGATGAACAGTAGAGTAGACCCGATGTCTTAATCAGTTCCAATGTATTGTAATCTTCCACTGCTTCTTCACATAGATCCTTGATGAATGAAATGCAACTGATATTCTTCTCTGTACTTTTTTTTGTCATTTATCTAATCATTCACACTTAGCGTTTACAAAGGAACTACTTCCTCAAAGTATGAGATCATGGGACCTGTTAGGAAACTCTTCATAACATCCTTGTCGGCTAAACTAATCATGCAAGCATAATTACAACCACGCAATATAAACTGAATAGACGCGACGCTTCACAAAGTCGACTTCACTAAATTAACTCTAACATTGCAATCTTGTTAAAACACATTTGGCGCCTTTAGATAACTATCTTCAACTCATAACTAACCTTGAATAAAAACACACATATCCTGAAGATAAGCGCAACTCAAGAACCAATGCAAATACGTCGGCTCTGTATAGATAAACTCCAGAAACTGTAACTGCCACTAGCAGAATTACACAACACAACTGAAACATCAAATTTGATTCTATGTATGAATAGAGCATCAACAACATGAATATAACCACGCAAGGGTTAATATCATCATTCTGATAAGTACATACAGAACACTATTGTATATTATATGTTGTCATCAATGACAAACATACAATCAACTAGCTGCCAGAAGTAAATCTCCAACAAGATCAACCAAAGGAACAAGATACATCTGTTGACACTACACAGGTAGACACACCAGGAATGATTCCATTATTGATACATGTTATCAATATAATCTCAAAAAAGGAGACTTCACCTGACAAAGATTCAAGCATTCCCGAGGATGGAGGGAATGAAGGGAAGAAAGATAACACTGATGACCAGAATGTCATCAAAGACACTCAAAATGTAACCGATACTGACAAGGTTGCAAAAGGAGATTGAAAGCAAAGAGATGGAGACAATAATGAAAAGGATGCACAGACAAAGGAAGACGAAGTACATAAGGATACCAATGAAGGAGTTAAACCAAAATATGGCACTCCTGAGGAAACCAAAAATGTTCTTGTAGATAATGTCAAGGTTGATGTGGAGACGTCCACTAAAAACCAACAAGCTGACACCAAGGAACAACAAAAAAAAGAGACAACACATCCAATCACTTCATCCAACACATCAGACAAAGCCAAGAAGCTAGCTATGGTTCTACATTCAAGTGCATCTCAGGAGAAGAAGAATAAAACCAAGAAGACAAAGTTGGAAGTCACTCTAGATGAGATAATTGAAATACCTAAGTGTGACCCAACTACATTATACTATGAAACACCAAAAGAGTATGGCGAGATATGCCAAAGGAAGGCACTACAGGAGAAGCTAAGAAAGGAGCACAGAGACTCCATGATACTAGAGACGACTAGGGACATCTTGAATCAAATTGTACCCGATATTGATGTTGATCACAATAAACCTATCCTTGATCAACTAGCTACTTTCACCGTGGCCATCACAACACAGAATATTGATGTAGAAAAGACAATTGAGGAGAGAGCATAGCAGAAATATCAGTACAAACTTAATGAAAAGATCAGCCACAAAGTGGCAGAAAACAAGGTAAAGCTCTCATAATTAGCAAGTAAATTAGATCCAATAATTGCTAAAGCTATTTCCTTGATACAACCATTGAGCACACTTGATAAATTCAGTAAGGAGCATAGTGATAAAATAGAAAATTTAGATTCCGGTCTAGCTACAATTTCTAAAGGCTTAACCACCGATGATAAAGCAATAAAGTTGCATTATGAGAAAATTGTTGAGATCAAAAGGTTAAGACAGAAATTGTGGGAAGCAGAATCACAATTTAGGGAAGAGGTCACCGAGCTCCAGGCTCAACTTCTACCAATTCTTAAACTACTTCAACAACATATCAGTTCATCAAGGCAACTAATAGCCACCCCGAGATGTCTGTAGCAGACAACATCTACGATATGCATGCAAGGATCACACTTGAGCACATGGATCTATACAACCTGAAGGAAAAATGGGAGAAGGTGATGGAGTACATGAAGTCCTCAGTCTCTCATATTTTTGATAAGCTATAGGTATACACCTTTTCTAATACTATAAAAAGGGGGGAAAATAATGATATGTACAGTATAACTTAAAGAGGGAAAATAATGATATTTACCGTATAACTTAAAGAGGGAAACTATACAAGTACAAATAGAAAAAAAAATGGAAAATAATGATATGATATAATATATACAACACAAGGTGAAAAGGAACAAAGTACCATGTACGTACACTTATACTATACCAGCAAGGGCATAGGGGGAGTCATGAAATGACTAAGGAATATATATGGTGTACATACTAAACACTTTTTTAGTACTTAGCACATATCCATTTTTGATACTAATGTCAAAGGGGAAGATTGATGACATTATTTTTCCATTACTATACAAAGAAAACCATCGGTGACATCTACACCGAAAGACAATATAAGAGAAAACTGAAAGAATAGTTCAAAGTGTTAAAAAAAGACACAATGCAAAGTGAAGACCAAAATTGCTAAGAGGAACCCAACAAGGAAAAACCCAACAGTGGAACTAGAAAATCTAAGCACAATGCACACTGACGAGTAGAAAAGAAAGGAACATAACATAACAAGGGAACCCGATGAACAAACTTTCTATGCAAACCGAGCATCAGACACCGAAAGTCAGTTACATCCCAAAAAAAGTGGATCTGACTTCCAAGTTAGATAAAACAATTGCATTTTATTTATAGAGTCTTGATTTGTTTTAAAAACACTACTTAAGGGACAAGGAACTTTATTATAAGTGTTTTTTTAATCAGTTTAACTGATTTAAAATATGCAGACTAGGAGATCAAGGTAAATTTGTAAACCTGTGATGATAGAGTTAAGTTTGTTTTACGTGAAACTATATTAGGTAAATCTATCTTATAAATAGATGTTGAAATAATTCATTATCAATAATGAGAGGATGAATGTAGCCAACAAGCACATCTATGGATTAGACTAAGAGTTTCAAGAAGAAGAAGAACAAAAGGTGAATTTGGTTATCAAGAATCAAGAAATAGAGGCTACCAAGCAACATAGGTATTATTCAATCACATTAGGTGATACATTTATAAATGTAATCTTGAATGGATCTATAATCAACAATATTAGATTGCATACACTCAGGTCAATGAGTAATTTTCTTACATTCTAACAAGTGAAGCAAAGTGTAAAAAACCTTTCAAGGAAGGTGGATTTAACAATCCAATTGAAAGTCTCTTAACCAAGTGCACACTAAACAGTGTTGCTAAAGATCTTAATAAAGTATACTTTAACAGGTCTCCACAGATACTCCTAACAGGGTAGATCATCAGAAGTGATCAAATTGTAAGCCTTAACCGACCCCTTCTAATCTATAGATAGTGAAGAATATTTGGGTACCATCCCCACCACAGTTTTTACCTTCTTACAGAGGTTTTCTGTGTTATCATTGTTGGAAAGTGACAATGCAAGCAATTGTTATTTTGTCATTGTTGTCAAACCTTAACTGGTGAGACTATTATTATCTATTTGAGTACCATATCTATTGTTGATGAAGAAGATTTAACAAGAAGACCAGGTGAATGGTTGAGTTAAAGAAAATAAAAGGGTACTTGATCAGTTGACACTCTGGCAAAGTAATTAGTTGTTTATCTTTCAAAGACTATTTTTTTGGTTGTTATGTGTCGAGCAAGTTTGGCTTGTGCTGAGCAAAGTTGCTTGTGCTGAGCAAAGTTGTTTGTGCCAAGCGAAGTTGTTTGTGACGAGAAAGTTTGTTTAGTGTCGAGTGTTAGAATAGGAAAAACCCTATTCTCCCAAGAACACCTGCATGCAAACCTGTCACATGGAAGAAGCAAAGACAGAAGACAAAAGAAGCTATGAAGGCCAAAAAGCTAGAGACATCATATCCATGTTCAAAGAATGAATTTATATTATGAACAAAATGATTACAATAAAATCTCCTTACAAAATACAAAGAGATGAATCCTTATAAAAGGAAACACGAAACCCTAAAAGGGAAAACCTAAGGTAAGCTTAAGAAACTAGAATGAATAGGTGAGTTAGTAATTAGATCAAAATAATTTAATTAATAACTCAAAGGTATATTACTCTAACACCCCCCCTTAAGATAAGCTTAGGGAGAAGAAAAACCTAGGAAACTACTGCAGAAAGTAGGAAAGATGGGTCCCGACAACAAGGCCTGATGAGGCACCCAAGTACAAGAAATCTCTGTGAAGTGGGAAAATAAAGAAAACCCAATGGGAAAAACTTTACCCCAAAAAGAGATTAACTAGATGAAGAAAACAAAGCCTCCAATCTAGGAAAAAGGTTCTAGAGAAAGGAACAAGAAAGAGCACGAAGCATCTCCGAAGCATGAGGCTGCAAACATTGTCATAAGTAACTGTTGGAACCCCCACTGAAGTGCATGACCAGGTAGAGAAGACAAAGTCTGAAGATCTGATCAATCAAACCAAGGAAGCAATAGAACCAACAGGCGACCCCCCCATAATGCTGAATAGGGAGAGGTGACAGGAACACTGAAATGCAATGCCAGAAACAACTACAGAAAGAAGAATCAGGAACACCAACAGTGCAATAGAAGTACAAATATAGGATAAAGGGCGGTGTCACTGACACACAGTATGGGCTAATGTTATAGAAGGTACGCTCACTTGACAAAGGTGGATGAGCACAAAATGAAAAAACATCATAACCCCCCATGGAACTTTATAACTGAGTGCGAGTACAAAAAACACACAAGGTGCTAAAAATCCCAGAAATGTAGAAGTAGGCACTTTATCTTAGTGCGTTTACAAAAAAAAGAATGCTATAGAGGAGAAGCATACAAGCTCAGAAGTCAGAAAGAAGAGTGAGCCAGAAGATCAGAAGAAGAGATCATAGGACTTGTAGAACCCAAGTAATCTGCCAGAGTGTGAAAGAGAAAAACTCAGAGGAGAGAGAACCTAGAGAAAAATCTAGAAAATAGACTCCCAACTAAAAATCTCACTGAACCAGCTTTTCGACGATATCTGGTTTGCCAAAAATGGAGTCCGAATGAGCCAGATATGGCTCTCGGAAGGAAGAAAATAGACATCAGACTTTGATAGCAAAAAATACTATCAAAATAGTAGAGCCAAAAAACCTAACCACCGTGGTCGGAAAGAGATTTTTGATGATATATTGAAGTCCAAAAAAAGCCTCTGTATGCTCCAGATAGAGCAAAAATAGTGAGAAGGGCTTAAAAAGTATCAAAAACTAGGTTTTAAGCCCCTGGGGCTAAAAAAATTGGGCCCCTGGGCGCATGGCGTGTGCAGGGGCTGAATCCGGAGCCCTCGGTCGCCATGTGACCGACCACAGTGCATAGAAGAGCCCTCAGGGCTTAAAATCCCACTGGACAGTGCAAGTGGTGGTGGAACCGGCCGCAGGTGGCAGGACCGGGGCGGGGAGCAGCAGAGGCCGTGAAGGGCAGCGGTGGTCGGCAGAGGAGGGCAGCCCGGGTGGCGGGGCCGGCGGAGCCACTTCCGGAGGAGCCCACAACGGGTGGCACCTTTTTAAAACAGCACTTCCCGCGCTTTAAAAAAATGAAAAAACCTTGGAAAAATAGGTTTTTTAAATTTTTTTTTAAAAAAATTCTCGGTTTCTGTGTTGTACGGCACTGGAAACCAAAAAAAAATTGCCTCAGAGGCAAGTTGTCCAAAATGGACAAGTTTTATATAGAGTTTCTGGGGTTTTTGGGCGCTCTGAGCGCAACGGTAATGTTTGTTTGAGCCCAAAGTTACCAGAAACAAAGGTCCCCCCTAAATCCATACAAAAAACTTCTGAAAAGTCAGGAAAACCCCCAGCTTCTGAAACACTTCGTCAAAACATGAACAGCCAGCTGCAGGATGGCTCTGATACCATGTTAGAATAGGAAAAACCCTATTCTCCCAAGAACACCTGCATGCAAACCTGTCACATGGAAGAAGCAAAGACAGAAGAAGCTATGGAGGCCAAAAAGCCAAAGACATCATATCCATATTCAAAGAATGAATTTCTATTATGAACAAAATGATTACAATACAATCTCCTTACAAAATACAAAGAGGTGAATCCTTATAAAAGGAAACACAAAACCCTAAAAGGGAAAACCTAAGGTAAGCTTAAGCAACTAGAGTGAATAGGTGAGTTAGTAATTAGATTGAAATGATTTAATTAATAACTCAAAGGTCTATTACTCTAACACCGAGCACCAGTGAAATTGGCGAGTGAAAATAGTGATGTTGACCAACTTACAGTAATTGGATTAATGATGAGATTTGAGATCTCTGGCCGACTTAGTTAATTTTATTGGGATATGTAATGTTAATTAAAGATTGATCCACATCATTTAATGAATGGGTAACCGTAATTAATGCATGGTTTCAAGATTTAATTAGAGACTACTTTGGAGAAGTAAATGTAATGTAAATGATGGGATGATCCATTGGATCTGACCTAACCTAAGATCTACGATCTTGATTAAGCGGAAAATATTTATCTGACCTAGACAGAGAGGTATATGATAACCTCAGGGGGTTATTCATTGAGTGTGCTGAAGTGTATTGCTGAATGTGAAGTATATGTATGCAAGAGGAATGCATGGTTGATTTACTATTTGGCATGATCTAGCAGAGAAGGCTGAATATAAAAGTAGAGAGTTGCATGTGTGATTGCTTGATGGATTTCCAAGTAGATCAGAAGACTGAAATGATAATGTAGGCCATCTAGTAAGTTAACACCAGAGCTATAATTGGATCTGAATTTGCAAAGTAAGTTATATGTATTAGGTCACAACTGCTGATTACTTTCTAACCATTGTATCAATTAAATCCTTTAACAAGGTTGACCTAACAGTCGGTTGTATAAATCCTCTAACAAGGTGACATTCAGGTGGAATGTTCTAAGCCCTCTAACAAGGCCACTCATGACAGGGTGATTAAATCCTTTAACCAGGTCACACCTAACAGTGTGTTATTGTAACCTTTAACAGGGTTGGCTCCTCACAGCGCTCACTTCAGAAGAGTGAAAACTTGGTAGCATGTTACTGGTAGTTTTCCCATATTGGGTTTCCACGTTAAATACTTGTGTCAACTTGTGTGAATGCTTATGGTTTGTTTTTATTGTTATATTTCTACAAGCTAATTTCATTAGACAACAAACTACATGGTTAAAGTTGTTGACATATGCTACTGCTACCGAGTAGATCTAAAATATAGAAAGTTTTATTTGCTACATCTAGACCTAAGGATAACTGATTCACCCCTCCCCTCTCATTTATTCTAAATTCATTATAACAATTGGTATCAGAGCTTTGGTATCCTGAAAATAGTTTGAAGGTACTCGGAGCGAAAAGATCAAGATGTATAAGAAGGAGGTTACGAAGCTGAACAAAGATAACTTCCCTGCATGACAGAGTTTGATGAAACTAGATCTAGCCGGTATTGGAGATGATGCTAAGAGACTTATTGAAAATAACTATGTATCACCTACTACCCCTCTCATAGCTGCACAACTAAGAGAAAAGCAAGAGCACAATCAAGCAATGTTGGAGATTGCCTCCTCATTGAGCTATTCAGAGTTTGATGATATAAAGAGCTGCACAAATGCAAAGCAGATGTGGGATAAACTTGCA
>MU225145.1:150920-161737 GCA_018584345.1 Thuja plicata | reverse complement strand
TTAATGACTAACTACCCCCCCTAAAGAAATAAATGACTTCAAAGCAATAAATACAAGGTCTCAGATATTCCACTCACCGGTATCGGTCACTCGGTGGGCCTCCTGTGTGTGCGAACGCGCTCTCCAAGCTGCCCCTTCATCCTCTCGTCTGCCATCTTTTTCAGTCAGAGCTCAAAGTTTTACTATTCACTATTCACAAATGACCTTCTTTAACCCCCCAAGCCCTTTTATAACCCCCGTTTTTGCCAAAAAAAATTTCTCCACCCGTCTTTGCTCCCCACCGTGTATATTTTTGTATATATTGTCCTGTTGTATAGCTGAAATATGCATAAAATCTCAAAAACATTTAAAAATCACAAAAAATCCAAAAAATTCCAAAAATTCCAAAAACATCAAATATTCTCAGAAATCATGCAATAAACACTTCGTTCTTTCCGCATTATTTCAGATCTTCATTTTTCAGTGACGTTTCAACTCCTGTGACTGCGATCATGTTTTTCACCAAATCAATTTTGCGACCGACTGTCCTTTCTCTCCATCCTGTTCACAGCTTTTGCCCACGAATCTCTTTTATCAAATCACATCAAATCCAATCTTTGCCCGTCAGGATGCATCCTTCTGCGTCAGCTTATCAAATATTTCATCAATCAATCTTGTTCATGGCAAGAACTTTGGACCGAATGACTGCTTGGTCATGAGGCCTCCTTTATTTTTTTTATTTTTTTTGTGTCAGTTCAAACCTACTCACCACCACCTCGATCTTCTATATCTTGGTGCATGGTGACGATTCGGTAGTGATACATGTGTCTTTTACAGTGTGCTTTTGTTTGAGCATCTAGTCCACGCAAATGAATCTTGCCATCTGTGTTTTCTAACACCTGATGCATACCTCCTCTTGCAATATCAAAATCGGATGTGCTCTCCATATTTTTCACACAAATGGATCCCAATGCTCATTTAGCTGCATTTAATCTCATTTGCATTTGCATTCTTAGTTGCGTTCTTAATTGCATTTCTGAAGGCTTCTATTTATTCCCTCCTTCCTTTCCTCTCTCCCATTGCATCCTTCTTCGAGAAAATCTCACAACATTTTCTCCTTTATTTTCTTTTCTCGAGGGGGCACAACCCTGTACTGTCGTTGCTTCAACACGACTCCTAGAAACCCTCTTCCTCTGGGGCAACTCATTTTCTTGTCTTTGACGAAACGTCACTTGCAACGCCATGTCAAAGAGGGGCAAAATGTAGACATTCAAAGATATTAATATTATTTTCCCTATTATTCCTCTAACTATTTAATTTAATCAATTAAATAGTTTCATTTATCAATAGTTTAAATACTATTCCAATGTATTTTATTTAAATACATTTGTCTCATGAAATTCCCTTTTTAATAAATTTATATTTATTAAATCCTTCATTTTCCTAATTCTTCTAAATCATGATTTATTCAAATTTGATTTGAATAATACCCTAAAACCCTAGCTAGGAACCTATTAATCCTACCCTAAAGCCTACACTATTCCTACCCTACTTCCATCACCTCATTTCCTAAATATGCTTCCACACCTAACTGTCCTCTAACCATGTTTAATGGGTGATTCCTAACCTTTTTAAGGCTAATGGAATGCTCACCCACATGGGGAATTTCTCTCTAAAATGGGCACCCATTCCTCTTTAATTCCCTCTTACAACTTTGTCTCCTATTTTGAAATATTGAGCTACTCAATATTAATGCCAATTTTGACTCAAAATTGGCCATCTTTTCAAATCCATGTGTCTCCTATGTGGCTCTTATGCGGATGCCACATAGGTGCCACTTCATCCAAGCCTCTTCCTCTCTCTAAAAACTCTATAAATAGAGGCCTTCTCCTCTCATATTATCATCTCTCAATTTGCATTGTTATCATGCTAGAATTGTCTTAGAATTTCATAGTTGTTTGTATGTCAATGTTCTTAGATGCTAGTTTCATGCTTTCCATGTTCAAATAATCTTAGAAATCACATGCTAGGTTCCAAATTGGTGAATGAATCTTAGTTTCTATATTAGCATATGTATATCATTTTCATTTCCATAGCTTAGATTATCATCTTGCAAGAATATTTGAGACTAGTTCTTCATACTAGCTCTTGAATCTTTCTTCTTGTTTTCATAAATCTTGCATTTGTATTGGGATCCATAGTATTTGTGTGTTTGAGAGAGCACACCAACATCAATCTAAAAAGAGCAAATCAAAATGATTAGATTAGGGTGCATTGTTTAATTATTTTTAAGCTTTATCTGATGTTATTTGGTTTTCTTTGTTGCTTGCTTGTTTTCTTACATGCTTTTGAAATGATATATGTGCTGACCCGCTAATGTTTGCATGTTTGAGCTTGCTCCCAACAGGTTGAAGGATTCCTTATACACACAATCATATCTTTTTTATGTTTCAATTACTTTCATGAATGTTTCTATGAATGTTTACATGTTTGTTAATTTTATGAATTGATAAATCTTACACCAAGATAGTAAAGAACAGATGGTCGGTTATACAATTGATTACACAATGGATCAAGGTTAAAAGATATAAAAATTTTAGAGGTACTGATTCACCCCTCCCCTCTCAGTACATACTTCCCATTAATTCCAACAACCTTTTGCAAATGTTTATCATAAAGCATCCTATCCCGCAAATATGATATCATTAACAAATATTTCAGCAAGTTCAATATCCCTTGACCTTTTTCAGTCTTCAAGTACAAATTAATGTTATCATTTGTCCTTGTAAATCTAATCTTCACTAAGTAATTGTGTAATATCTCATACCATGCTCAGTGAGCTTGCTTCAATCCATAAAATTCTTTATGTAGCTTGCAAACCATATTCTTCTTGCTTGAATCAACAAATCCTTCAGCTTGTTTAATGTATACCTCTTCTTCCATTATTCCATTCAAAATTGCTGATTTGACATCCATTTGATATACTTTGAATTATTTTTAAGCTGCACAAACTAGTAAATTTCTTTAACTCCTTCCAATCTAGACACTGGGGCAAATGTCTGACCATAATCAATGCCTTCTTCTCGTGCATAACCTTTGCATACCAGTCTAGCCTTGTTTATTATGACTTCACCATGCTCATTTAGCTTATTTCTAAATACCCACTTGGTTCCAATAACATTATTGTCCTTTGGTCTAGGTATTAGTGTCTAGGTTTTGTTCTTCTCTATTTGATCAAACTCTTCATTCATGGCCTCTATCCAATCTTCATTATTCAAAGAATCTATCACCAAATTCGACTAAAATTCAAATAATAAGAATGTTTGATTTTTCAATTTGCTTCTTGTCATGACCTATGAATATTTATCTCCAATAATTTGATCTGGTTTATAATGTCTTCTTACATACTTTTCTAGTGTTGACTCTTGTCTCCTTTTTTCCTACTGTTCTTCCTCACATTCATCATCAAAGTTTATTTAAAGTTAATTTTGTGTCTCTATTTCATTTTCAAATTACTCAACAGTTTCCTCTTGATGCTTGACAACGTATTTCTATGACTCAGCATTTTCTTTCTATTGCTCGGCAGCATTATTATGTTGTTTGGTAGCTTCTTCTTCTGGTTCAGGTAAACTGTTGGGCTCTCCATTCAAATAAATGAAATATCTATAATATTTAGGTTCTTTCTTGCATTCTACTTCATTCTTTTCTGCATATCCGTCAATTCTAACATTTTCACTTTCCACGACTTTGTTAGCGTCAGAATTCAAACACTTGTACACTTTTCTCTTAGTGGAATAACCTAGGAATATACCTTCATCAGTTTTAGCATCAAGTTTTCTATTTCTATCGCCCTTCAGTATATAAAATTTGTTTCCAAATACTTCAAAATACTTTACAATAAGTGCATAACCATATTATAACTCATAAGGTGTAATATCAATACCTTTCTTGACTTGTACTCGGTTCAAGGTATAGAATGCTATACTTACAACTTCTCTCCAGTACTTTTGTGCAACATTATTTTCTATCATAAGTGTTCTAACACAATCCATTATTGATCTATTCATTCCCTCAGTTATGTCATTCTGTGGGGGAGTCCTTGGAGCAGACATATGGCTTTTAATCCTTCTATCATTTTAGAATAGGTTGAAAGCATTAGATATAAACTCTCCTCCTCTATCAGATCTCAGACATCTGAAGCTCTTACCTCTCTCTTTTTCAAAATTTTCCAAACACCACTTAAACAACTTAAAAGAATCAAATTTTTATTTAAGAAATATTACAGTCATCAATCTAGAGTAACCATGAACAAACATTATGAAATATTTATCACCTCGGTAACTTTGTACGCCAATAGGTCCACAAATTTCAGTATGAACCAGTTCCAAAATATCATTAGAAGTATAGGTTTTGCTCTTACAACTAGATTTTGGCATTTTCCCAACTAACATTTCTTACATATAACATTATTGGGTTTCATCAATCTTGAAAACCGTATTACTCTTTTTAGCTTACTAATGTTTACCAAATTGTCAAAGTTCACATGTCATAACCTGTTATGCCATATCCATATATCATCATATTGTGATAACAAACATGTCTCATCAGATAGATCTAGATAGAACAAATTATTTCTTGTCTGTTCTCCCCTTCCAATCAGTTCACTAGTAGCATCTTGAAGATTCTATCCTTTCTGTGATAAAATTCAACTTCGTATCCAGAAGTGTACAACTAAGAAACACTCAAAAAATTATTGTTAAGATCTTCAACTGAATAGGCATTGTCACATGTGATCTTATCAATCAGTTTTATTGATCCTTTTCCTTTCATAGGACATGATTTATCATTACCAAACTTAACATTACCACCTTTGCAATAGCTTAAGGTTTCAAACTTACTTTTATCACTGGTCATGTGATGTGAGAAACCACTATCAATTATCTATCTATCACCTTTACTCATATATCAAATATGTGCAGTTTTCTCATCCTCATTAGAATCATTTTTCAATGCAACATAAACAACTTCTATATCATTTTCATCAGATTTATCAGATTCACTACCACTTTCTTCTTCAACAATATAGAATGATTTATTACCTTTGTCCTTATAGTTCTTATACCTTCTGAAATATCTATCATCCCTTTTTTCTTTGTACTTTATTTATCTTCTATCATCCTTGCATTCATGTCAGGGCATCTTGCTGCAATATGGCCAACTTTGTTACATTAAAAATAGATTATAGGAAGTTTACCCTTGAATTTTCCTTTTCCTCCTGGTAGTCTTCTAGCCATAAGTTCCTCAAGTTCATCAAGATCATCATTAGAAGTGTCACTGTCACTATTCATATGTCTTTCTTTTCCTTTCCTTGATTTATGAAGAGTCGACTGTGATTTGAATATAGAATCAACATGGTGAGGAGTGAAATTATCAAAAATTGATAACTCAAAAGCAGTAAGTCTACCAATGAAACCTTCCAAAGTTAAGTTGTCACCAGTGGTACATCTCAGTTCTTGTATAACAGATACTCTAATAGAATATATAGGAAGAAAGGTTCTCAATACCTTTCTAATAACTGTATCATCACTAATAGTTCTATTATCTCCTATAATAGCATTCACAACCTCCTTAACTCGGCTAAAATATTGAACAATAGTTTCACCATATTTCATTCTCATTTCATCAAAATTACCTCTCAAGCTTTCAGATTTGGCTCTGAGTACATTTGTGTCACCTCCATAGATAGTTTCCAATGTTTCCTGCATTTCGTTTGCAGTTTTGCAATCTTTTATGTCTTCAAATTCAGGATAGCTTAGGGATGATACAATCTCCAACATTGCTTGGTTGTGTTCTTGTTTTTCCTTTATCTGCTGATTTTTCATAGGTGCAGACACTTCTTTATAATAATTCTCCACATAATATTTTGTCAATTCTCCAATTATAATTATATGTAGCTTCATCAAACTTGGCCATGTAGCAAAGTTCTCCATATTCAGCCTCGATACCTCCTTTTTATACATCTTGATCTTTATCTTTAAGTACCTTCAAAATTTTCTCTACAAGCACCACAATTCCTCTAATACCAATTGTTAGACTAATTTAGAATAATTAGGAGGGGGACAGGTGAATCAGTTATCCTTACGTCTAGATGTACGAATTGAACTTTCAAACACTTACACCAACTTAGATTTACTAAAAAATCCACTTGGTCTCTATTACATATAGTGCTCGTAACATAAACTTGCATTTCACTGTCCTAAAGTAATCAACTTGCATAATATAAAACTCTCAATAGTACAACACATCAAATATCATTCACACAAGTATGACACCAAGATTTAATGTGGAAACCCAATATGGGAAAAACCACCAGTAACATGCTACCAATTTACCAGTCTTCTAAAGTGAACTCTGTGAGGAGCCAACCTTGTTAAAGGTTACAATACACACTGTTAAAAGTTAAATGATTTAATCACCCTGTTAAAAGTGAGCCTTGTTAGAGGGCTTAGACCATTCCATTCAAATTTCACCTTGGTTAAAGGATTTAACAATACGACTATTTGGCCAACCTTGTTTTAATGATTTTGCAACTGATACAATGGCTAGAAAGTAACAACAAATTGTGATCTGAAACATACAACTCACTTTGCAAATATAGATCCAATTATAGCTCAAAATGTTAATTCACTAACTGGTCTTCATTGTCATCTCTATCACTCAGATCTACTTTCTCAGAAATCCTTCAAGCAATCACCATTGTGCCGTCCTATACTACTCTCTTTAACATTTTCTTCCTACTACTTAGATTTTCCAATCAACTGAATTAACCTCTTCCACACACATAACCTGCAATTAGGTTAATCTTATACCTCTCTGATAAGGTATCTTGATCTTTTTCCACTTAATCACCACCATAGATCTTAGGGTTTGGTAAGATCAAATGATTCCTTCTAACATTTTGTTTCCTTATACTTTGTAGAATACACCTCAAAACTCCTTGAATACATACATAAAAATGATTAAACATATATTAAATGCTCATTTAATTCTCCACAACGATCATTCTTATTTCTAACAAACTTTACATATCCCAAGAAAATCAACTATGTCGGCTGGGATCTCAAATCTTAATCAAACTGTCAAAATAGTGTCACTTGATCATCACTATGTTCTTCTACTCGGTCATCACTAGATAACTCGTTAATTTACTGGCACTTGGTAAATACTAATGCTCGGTCGGCAGTAATTTGCTTGGCATGTACTGGTGCTCGCTCAACACTCACATCACTCGACACAAACTTAAGTTCCTTAATCTTCTGCTCTGTTACTCGGTCAAGACTAAACTTGTAGTCATCCAAACTTCACTTAGTGTAAAAGATTAAAAAATTATATTACCTTGTCAAGATTCAATTTCATCAAGCACCCATTGTATTTCCACACAACTCAACCATTTCATTAGGTCTTCTTGTTATCTTCTCTTTTTAAATCTTCTTCTTTAATCAATTGATATGGCACTTTACAAGATAGCAATTGTCTTACAAGTTAAGGTTTGACATCAATGACAACATAACAATTGTTTCAATTTTAGTTTCTAACATATGTTATAAATATATAATCTATATTATTATATAATATATATATAATATAAAAATACTATATTATATATGCAATCTATAATTTAAAATCTATACCTATATTTTAAATTTTTACAATTATAACTATAAAAATGAAACTATAATATATGCAAACATAATTTATTAAATATTATTTTTCAGATTTGATACAAAGCTTCTTATTTAATTTTTAATTTATAATAATTTTAATTTTTATTCAATGACTATTAATTAAAATATATTTAAAATTGATAATAAAATTAGAATTAAATTTACAAATATAGTTAATTACAACAAGTACTGGCCACTATGTGGCACTTGTTCTAAATAACAACATTTTCAAAATGAACTACCAATTGACTTCATGCACTACACAAACCTATAAGAAATAGACTAGAAAGTCCCTTAAAGACAATATGATCTTTGGTATACCCATTGCACACTAAGGTGCAATTTCAAGTTTTATTTTTAAATCGTTAGTCCAGTCAATTTTTTTTAAAGCTATTCTTTTATCTTATTTTTAAAATTTTATCATATTAGATTTTTAATTTTTTATATATAATAAATAATTTTAGAGATATATACAATTTTTTAAACATCATATATAAATAAATATATAATATATAATGTATTATAGACATAAATATAATATATTAGAATTTTATAGTATTATATAGTATAGTAAAATAAAGTATAACTAATATAAAATATTTATATTTTGTTCCTTTGTTTAATTGTATTTTTAAAAACAAAAAAAAATAGTCTTGATACAAAATAAAATAATTCTCAATATAACTTCAAATAATTCTCAATGAATTATATTTTATTAATTTAGGGTTTTTAGATTAATTAATATTAGTTTTAAAAAATCATTGTCTTTATTTTTTAAAGATTGGGAGAAATTGAAGAATTTAGTTTGTAAATGAGAGCACAATATTATAACTACTTTTAGAATTGAATTTTTCTTAAAAAAAAAATTTGATCAATAAAAGGCCTAAGCTGTGGCTTTTATTTTATTAAAAAGTTGTAAAGATACATGATCTTCGTTCATTGCAGGCACTGGTAGGAGAGAACGGAGAAGAAAACGTCAATTCTAGCTCGGGACCAATGGTCCAGAATATGTCATAGAGTTTGAATTGCAAAATAGATTAGAAGGAGGCATTCCTCATTTTACAATTTGATCCTCATGAGAAGAAATCCGCATCCTTGCAAACCGTAACTATTACATAGAGTACTTTGGAATTTTAATCCCACTTTGGCATTACTGCTTCCGTTGGGAAGTTTTTCATATCATTCCTTATTCGTTTTCTTTCTAAATTACCTTCATCCTTATCCTGCACATACATCACTCTCAACAGAAAACTATATCTACATGGTTCATTAGTAATCTGTCACATCTTGAATTTTTGATAAGATAAAACTCAATATTTCAACAAACCACATTTTTTTGGGGGAAGTTAATGATGTTAACGCATTTTCCAGGTAATTTACTGATGTTGATCATAATGAAATGTAATTGGTGCAATTCCTATTTTCTTGAACTAGAAATTAATAATACTCCACTAGGTAGAGGTTTGCTAAATTCAGATATTCCACATTAAAGGGGATGTAGCCTTTTAAGGAATTTAATTCTTCCATTAAATCATATAGTGCCTAAGTCTAAATTAATACCATATGCTTCTGCTAAGAGTAATTCTAACATTTCTTTCATGCTAAAGGTATCTATAATGTCTATACTATTTAAATATAATTCACAAAAATAGTACAAAATTATAGTTCAGATATGCGACTGTAGTTATGGTTCTGGATGTTACCCCTGGAATAAAAAAACAAAAATTGATTCTCGGGTTATTAGTTGCTCAAATCTGCTTAATAAAATTCTAATGATAAGGTATCTAATGTAAATTAAAGCATAAAAAAAGCCTTCCTAGCTTGGCAGAAATCCTCCGTCTTTACCCCCAATCTTGCCACCCGAGGTGGAAGGGTCCATCTCGCAGGAGGGCATCCCATCCTTCCGCTCCAAAACACCGTCATCATCATCATCATAGATATTTATTGCTTGAGCCGTGCTTGTCCCATTCTGAGCAACTCCAAAACCTGCAATATTTTCTTCTTTTAAGTACATAGTAAACCAGCTGGGGTTATCCGGGCGCTTGATATCTAGTAGGGCCGTCAGAAAATGCATGTTTCGACCCCTACTACCCAGGGATGAGTTGAAAGCCTCCCTATTCTCATACCATAAGATAGGGTATCTAGGGGCCAAATTTTTCCCTATGAGGGTTTTCCCATAATTCCTATCTTTTGGGATCATCAAGGCGTCATTAATGTTGTGAAGGACAATGTTGACATCTCCAAGAATGTCCTTCTTGAATATTTTTTCACAAATGACTTTTACAGTCTTTTTATCCCTTTCCAGGAACATTGCCTAGGCTAGGAGCATTGATGCCATGTCCGAGTTTACTGTCCTCCTGTCAGTATTTTCAAGTAGTCTTTTTGTAAAACCTTGATTATAGCCCCCACCGCTAATAAGTTATTGTGTTTTATGATGCCCCTAATCCTATGTTCCGTTATCTCACTTTTTTACTTCAATCTTTTGCTTCTCACCTCGTATTCTAATTGGGGTTTCCATTTTTTTTCTCCTATGACCCCTAATGTTGAAGAGAAGTGCAGCTCTATGTCTGGTAGAAGCTTTTCTGATATTTGAAACTTGCTAAAGTCATTTTTTAGGTATCTATGATTTATATAAACTTCAGCGCAAATCTATGTTGTAGAGTGATAATTTATTAATTTAAGATAACTCCCTACCTATCCCAAGGTAATACGAGTGAGATGTCCTTTCAAGATTTTGGCTTTTGCTAAAATTCTATTTCATAAGTAAGATTTGTACTTTGGGGTCTTATATCATTAATGCTAGGCATGCATATTAAATTCAATAAGTTTTGTAATTCCTATATGTTGATAGCCTAATGAAAGGGCATGTTTTCCATTAATTATTTTAATAATTAGCCTTCTCTCACTTAGCTGTAAGCCAGATTTTACTTAACATCAATTGAGGTGTGCATTTAATCTTCCATTAATATTATAAGATTTTATGAGCTCTATCAGATAAGTGAATCTAACACAATATTTTTAGTCTTATTCTGCCATAGATTTTGACATTAAATAAAATATAATGGGGATTGTTGTGAATCTAAAACTATATATATATATATATATATATATATA
>MU225145.1:137899-150782 GCA_018584345.1 Thuja plicata | reverse complement strand
ATATATGGAAAGAAGTAGTACAGTCATATTCTTACTTTATTCTTATTAATGTTATTTTGGCTAGTTCATCCATAGCCTAAACTGAGAAAAGATATATAATATAAGAGAAAGGTTCATTAAAGACTCCTAAATAAGGAGAAGAGGATAACAATATCCTCAATCCTAGAAGCGGAATTCCCAAAGCAAGCATATACCTACGATGCATAAAATTGTAAAGGGAAAAAATGCGAAGACGTTCTTAGGCAAAGGATAAATAATATTCTGTTCCTGATAAAAGTATATATAAATTTATATATATGAGAAGTGTAACTGGAAAAGGCAAAAGGAGAGAAAAAGATAAATAAGTGAGTGATCTCTGAAATTCCAAAGTTTTCCTAAGAAAGAAAGTTTTTGACAGGGCGGGTGTAAATAAAGGAAAATGATAGATCCCAAGCAAGTGTTCCACTACATCTAGAAAACAGAAATCTGAATGCTTATTCTGAAAAGGGGTATATCGGCCAAACACTAATGTCGGAGAGTTCTCGGAAATCCACAAAGCCCATGATATACCAAATAAAAGGAACTATCACAAAAAGTATAAAATAAGGGATCCAAACTGCTGTGGAGAAGTAGGGGGGAGTGGGCAGATACCAAAATTCCAACCTCAGCCCCGTGAGCTAAAATTTGGGAAAATAATAAGCCTGGTTTTAGAAAGAAGGGGAAAGTAACAAGGTATCCCTTACTTAGGAAAGGACCTAGCGAGCTAAATTCCGAAAAGGTGATGGTTCAAAGATGTCGAAAGGAAAAGAGATATAGATGTGATTTCACATAAGTAGCTAGTTCACATAGTTATCGACATTCCAGAGAGGAGTTGAGAGGTCTCGAAAAGGTAGGAGTTTGCGAGGTAGAGGCTAGAAGTAATAGAAACCTTAGGAAGGAGAGAGAAGACATAAAGTTACTGAGTATGGGAATAAAACTATATGGCAAACAAAGAAAATATGACTAAGGAGTACCTAGACATCAAATCCTTGTCAAGAGTAGATGTTATAGTACCTCCCCACTCCTAGTACAGAGAGTCCAAATCCATGATAACGTTAATGAAATGTAATAAAGGCATAGGGAAAAGTTACATACTTGATAAATGTGGGAGAAACCCTAAAGCAGAGTCTCTGAGTTATTCACCAGCGGAAAGAAACTGTGAAGAAAAATTATAGATAATCACAAGCTCAGACAGTGAAGTAGCTTCTGTATTGAAAATGACCCTAAACTATCACAGCTACGATCATCTGAACAGTGCTAATATAAATTGGAAAGATATTGGTAATACCAGGTTGAGTTTTTATGATTTGGAATATTTGTACCGAAGGGTTCATAACCCACCTTTGCATCCCATAACGCAGAAGTTAGTTGAGAGTGGGTTAATCTAGGTGGGAGGATTTCAAGTTGCCATCCAAGCTCCCAAATTGATAATGGAGTGCATAGCCTAATTTGACCTTGTAAGTCAGCAGATAAGGAATACCAATAATGAGGTTGTAGTAACCTTAGATAGAGATTCAATGCATAATTTTTTTTTCCTTCCAAATCGAGAAGAATATACTGATTGGGATTTTGCAATGTTCGCCTCATATTTTAATGAGAGGAAATCTCAATGGAGAGGCGAGATATCATCGGATTAGTTTCAAACCCAGAGGGCTCCATGGTCCAAATGACCTAAGAAATTATACGGGACCAATCAGAAAAGAGATATCTTGGACATCTTAGTGTTGTTGCATCACCTTCAGGGAAATGAGAGTCCCCTAGGTAAATTTTGAGGAATGGTGGCTTTTCATCATACAAACTATCAATGTTGAGAATAGATATTTTGATTGGGCTCAGCTCTTGAGTGACAGGTTTGCCAAAATGCTCATTATAGATAAACGAACATCTTCCTTTCATATCTCTTCCTATATCATTTATACCTTATCTTGTGTTTGTAGTTGTCCCGACCTCCTGAGTTTAGAAGAATATGAGGATGATATACAAGTTTATGATTACTATGCATGTCTAAAAATGCATATTAGTTACGAGAGTTTTTGAAGGGTAAATGATGCATTCACCATGAGATTATGTAGGGAGCTACAGGGCTGTCATGAGCGGAGAATGTCCCAGGAGGAATCATCAGCGATAACTACGTATGGTATCCAATTTACTCAATTTAGGACATTTACTTATTTTAGGATTGGGGCCTTTGACAATTATCCATATAAGTTACCCATATATCCATATGGTAAATTCATCCTGGTAGAGATTTTTAGGAAGATCATAGAGGTTAATACTAGGTGGGGTGAGCGTCATAAGGCAGGGATACATTTTGCCATAATAGTTGGTCCATATACATGCTCCTCTACTACCAACCCCCAAAACCTAGTAATGTTTTCCAAAGCCAAATATTATTTTGAGAAATACAACGTGCTTCAGACACACTTTAACCCTTTAAATTTTGTCAAGGATAATTTGCCGCTTGGATCGTCCTTCCACCATATCCCACCCTAGAGGACTAATGTGCGAATAGCATGGATGATTACGACATGAGGGAGCGGTCCTGGTCATTCCTCACAGTAGAGAAGATAAGACTCTATGGGGTAAATATTGATATGGAGGGGGTAACAAAAGATGGGAAGGATATACTTTAGCAACAATATGTGGGAAGGATGAAGGGGACACCTCTGAAGCCCGGTACATTTGATGGGCCAGAGCTGGATAATCTTGACCAAAGGATGACACCCATGCTTCAGAAAACAACGAAGTGGGTGAAGTGGAAACAGACAATCAAGTGGGGATCAGGTGCCACAAAACCCTTTCCCTCCCTAGTTCAAATTCCTACCACATCAATTGGTAGAGAATCCCTAACAGGGCCACCAAATCCTAATGAGAAATAGGTAGCCGGTGGGAATGATCTGCCACCAGTGAAGGTTCATATTCTGGCTTGGACATGCGGGAGCAGGTCCAAACTGGTAATAAATTTTGACTCACAAGAACGCTCCCAACCAGGAGAAGAAAGAGATCGGGTTGTGTTTCCTCAAGGAGAAACACATGAGAAACTATAAGAGAAGACCCCAACTTCTTATGGAAGAGAAGATGATAATAGAGAGTCTCCAATTTTTGTTAGAGGAGTTGATGAAGATGAATATAGAGGATGCAGTTGCCATAAAGGTATGCACATCTTTAGAGGTGTAATTATTCACTTTCGTACAAGAGGGACTCTATAATAGAAGTCCACGAACACTAGAGCTCATGGTAGAAACCCTCCAAGCAGGCATGTCACAAATGGGGAATTACTTCACTGAGATGGGATGCGGTTCTCATTAGGGCATGAGTGATGATCTTATCAATGTTGAGGGTATGAAGTTTAGGTATCAGTAGAGTATTGACAACATTGTTGATCCTACAATCTATCAGAGTGGGAGAATAGCTAAATTGACGACCCTCGATGTACAATTCTCTTCTGCCAACGAGGATATCCAAGATAACTCTCAACAAATCAAATAGCTAAAGGATGACCATCTAATATGGATAGTAAGGAATGATCTAGTTACCATCCCAAAGGATGATAACATGACACGGGTGCTCTCTGCCATGGACAAGTATCTTAAAATAGCAAAGACTGATGAAGAGACTACCTGAGCTCAACAACAGAAGTTCTAGCTCCATTTGTAATTTTTTTCAACCTATAGCATTTAACTCTACTATACTTGGTTTTTATTTTATTTTTTATTATTATTATTTTTTTAATTTCTAAATGAGATGAACGGATCGACTATACTCTGTATTAGACTATTTTGTGTTTAGATGAGTGATTACTCTGCATTATTATTGAAGGAAAATTAATTTGATTAAGGAAGTTTATAAATTCTATTGCTTGATTAGTGAGATGATTCAGTGTAAATCTGATGGAACATGATTAACTAGTGAGAATATATTTGACTCCTTGATTTGCTAGTTCATCTGCTCTTTTTTTCTCTTCTCTATAAATGTGGTTAATTGTGAATTTCTCAAAATCCTTGCAAATAGAAATAGCCCTGGCCAACATAGTGTCTAATCTCCAGTTAAGGAGAGAGCCTTTTCTTAAGGCATTGATGATAATAGCGTAGTCGCCTTCAATTTCTAATTTTATACATCCTAAATTTCTACATAGTAATAATCCTTCTACCAAAGCATGTAATTATGCCCCATTGCTAGTCTCCATTCTTATGTATTTAGCTAATTTTTTCACCTCCTTTCCTTCCATATTGTGAATGGTACATGCAATGCCAGCCAAGCCTGGGTTACCTCTTGAAGCATCATCAAAGTTTAATTTTATTCAAACTTCTTTTGGTGGTTTCCATTTGCATTCGTCTCTCTTCTTTTTTGACGATATACCTCCATTTCCTATTAAAGGAGGGATCAAAAGACCATGCCACTTACCTCTCATCTTCTCATCCCAATGTGACATAGTCATTTCTTTTTTAATCTTATTCATGTTATGACTATTTGTTAATTATACAATAGAGGCTTCAATTTTATTAATGAGTTGGCCCACATCCATTTTCTTATCCTGAAAAATCCTCCTATTTCATTCTTTCCATATTCCCCATAAAATGATTGAAGGGGCAGAAATCCATAGTGAGCCATAAATGCTCCCTTGTCTGAGGAAAGGGTAGGAATTTAATAAATCAGTAATATTGTTTGGAAGAGCAGATACCCTCCCAAGTTGTGAACATATCCATGTCCAGCATTGAGTAGAGTATGGACATCTAGAGATTAGATGATCAATTGTCTCATCATCCTTCTCACATAAAGAGAATCTTCTTGGGCCATGATAGCCCATCTTCACAAATATTTCAGTTGTCAAAATCTTCGTATGCCATACAAGCCAAGAGAAGAAACTGGCCTTAGGAAGATAAAATGTATGCCAAAATAAAGTTGTCGGAGGGTCGTCAGAGTTGTTGATAAGTTGTGATCTCAACAAGTTATAACCTTCCTTGATAGAATAATCTCCCCTTTTACTACCATCTCAACCCAGCGTATCATTTTTAAGGTTTAAAGATGTTTTCCTATCTTCCAAAAAAAATTTCAAAGCTGCAGCATCTACTAGGGAGAGACCAAGATCTACCCAGGTCTTCCATTGTCATTCCATACCCTCATCTACAAAGGTAACATAGTCATTAACTATCTTACCTAATTTAGCCATTAGAAACCTGCCAGCATTCGCAAGATTCATATTACAATCCAAGGCAATATAACCACCCAAGAATCTTTCCAGAAATGGGATTCTTCCCCTTTCCCAAGATTTCAAGTAACTTTATCTTGGATGATGTATCTCCAGTCCAACATAAAATTCCATATCCTGTTGCCTTTACGGGGTGACAGTTCCCTGAAAAATATTAATGGGAACCATATTGGAGAGATACTTCGTTGTAAGTATCTTTACCCACTTTAGATGTGGGTTTTTATACATTCTCCAAACAAGTTTTTCTCCTAGGGATTTACTATTTAGTTTTATATCTTTTATTCCGACACCCCCTTCCTCTTTTGGGCAACACACCTTATCCCAGGCAAAAAGTGAGAACTTTCTATTTTCCCATGTACCTTTCCAGAAGAAAGACCTAAGAATTTTGTTAATTTCCTCCCTATTTTTGCTTTGAAGATCAATAAAGGCCATTTGAAAAATGGGTTGAGTCGATAGAACAGACTCCACCTTTGTCGCTCTGCCTACCAAAGAAATCCATTTTCCATTCCATGCAACCAAATTTTTATTGATTTTATCCGTGATATTATTCCATAATTTTTTTGTTCTAATGAATTTTTCCAAGGGAAGTGCTAAATATTTGCAGGGAAGATTCCCTGATTTGAAGTTGAGGGTTCTACAGATCTTCATTTCAGTTGAAGAAGGAGTATTAAAGAAAAAAAATCAGTCTTATCCAGATTGATTTCTTGCCCCGAAGCAAGAGCATACAGTCCAAGGATATCTTTGTATGCTATTTCTTCCTCCTTAGAGATATGGAAATAAAGCATAGTATCATCCACAAAATTTTGATGCATCGTTGGTTCAATCCCACTGGTAATATTTATTCCTTTAATCCTATTCTCTAGCCTAGCCATATTGATGGCTCGGCCCAAAGCTTCAGCCATACTTATAAATAAAAAGGGTGAAATCAGACCACCTTTCCTTAGTCCTATGTTAATCCCAAAGAAGCCTTTGGGAGAGACATTAACTAGAATAGAAAATTTTGGGGTGGAGATACCTTCAGATATCATATTCACCCATTGTTTCGCAAACCCGAAGGTAGTTAAACATTTTTCAGAAAACTCCAGTCAAACCTATCATAGGATTTTTTAATATCTAACTTTATTAACATATTAGGGTCATGATTATTTTGAATAGAGTGTATAGCTTCCTATTATATGATAACCCCATCATATATTGATCTACCTTGGACGAAATGAGTTTGCTCCTCACTAACTAAGTTTCAAAGGAATTTTCAGAGCCTGCTAGCTATTTTTTTTGTGAATAGTTTATATAAGGTATTACACAGTTCTATAGGTCTAAAATCATCAAAGGACTCTTCTGTCTCCTTTTTTTGGATGAGAGAAATAAAGGTATTGTTAACTTCTTTTCAAAGTTTTCATGAATTTCTTACCCTTCCAATGCCTCAGACGCATCATCACCTATGAAGTCCTAGCACTGCTGAAAAAAAACATGCTGGAAAACCATCAGGTCCTAGAGATTTATCTGGGTTCATTTTAAATGATATTAGATTCACTTCTTCCTTGGTAATTTTCTCTAAGAGAAATTTATTCTGTTCATGGGAGATAATTTTGGGGATGTTTCTAATAATGTTATCCTGAGCTTCCATATTCCTTTCGCCTTGTCTAGTGAAAATGTTCTCAAAGTACCTTATAACCTCCTTTTCTATACCTTCAGGTTCATCAATTACTTAACCATTCATAATTTTAATGGAGGTGATCCTTTTTTCTATTCTTCAGTGTTTAATACTCTTGTGAAAAAATTTGGTATTTCTATACCTAGCATCCAACCATGTCTCCCAGGATTTCTGTCTCCAAAATATTTCTTTGCTTGCCAAAACCTCTTCATATTCCTTCATTAAGAACTTTTCCTCCTTGTAAATGGTTTCATCCATACCTCTCGCCATTGCTTCCTCATTTAAATTTGCCAGCTTTTCCTCGAAAGTGTTTTTGTTTACAAAAATGTTCTCGAAATGATCAGCATTCCATACTTTTAATTTTTTCTTAATTATTTTTAATTTATTTACCACCTGACATAACTTAGATGAAGATACCTTGATTTACTTCAACCATTCTTCAATCATTTCTAGAAAATCCTCTCTTTGGAGCCACATTTGTTCAACTTGAAAGGGCAATTATCCGGTTTACCCTCTTTGATTATATTTATTATTAATGGTTAGTGATCCCAACCTGAAATGGGTTTAATATCAGCAGGAACAGTGAATGGTAAGTCCATTATGTTTCCATTGATTAAAAATCTACCGAGTTTCTCAACAATAAAGGTGAAACTATTTCTTCTATTATTCCAAGTGAAAGCATCCTTTGGTGTGCATACCTCAAAGATGCCATTCCTATTGATCCAATTATTAAAGACCTCAAAAGGATGGGGGAATCTCTGGAGGCCACCCAATTTCTCTAAAGCTTTATTAATTGTGTTAAAACCCCTTCTATGATTGAAATCTCACCTAAACAATCCTCCAACTTCTTCTCAATTTCCTTCCATACTCTTTCCTTCTCTAGATTGGGGGTAAGGCCATAAACATTGAAGATCCTAAAACATATCGATGATTGGAGGCACTTAACAAGTCCACAACACGAGTTAACATGATCCTCTAATCCAGTTAGAGACACCGTCCTAGGATCCAAAATGAATCCCAAACCTCCAGAGGCCCCCCTAGTTGGAACACCCCAGGACTCTCTAAAACCCAGTGTTTTTTTTAAATTCATTATTTCTTTGTTGTCCAATTTGGTTTCTTGTAGCGTGATTATATCAATATTAGTTTGAGAAATGCATCTTTTTAAAATACGCAGCTTTTTAGGGGCATTTAAGCCCCTAACATTCCAAGTTAGGATATTCATGGCGACTTGGGAAGGAACTTCCCCTTCCTTGCCTTAAAAATTGTAGTCAGTTTAGCTTGGAAAGAAACACAATTGACGAATAGTCTTAATTCCTATTTTGATTTCCTTCCTCTTTTCTTATTAGATTTGGCGCAATTAGGGGCTTTCAAACTAGGAAGAGTAGATGCAATCCCAAGTGTTTCTTGATCCTTTTTCTCTCTATCTTCAAGATACAATAAGAGATTGCCAATATCTTCTGAATCTTGATCATCCTCAGCCTCCAGAGAGCGTTTGATCATTAATTCTCTTTGTCGCAAGATTTTATCCTTGTCACATATTTCATTCATAAATTGATCCATTAAATCATTAACAAAACATTCACATAGCTCTTCAATAAATAATCTTACCTCTTTCACCGGCTCAGAAGGGTCCTCTATATTTTTGTTAATAGGATCAGCCATAGCCTGACATTGTGCATCATTTAAGATTTTATTACATGTATTAGTGGTATTTTCTCTGCAAATCTCCAACGGATCTGGAACGATGTCATAAATAATATGAAAACCGCCTTTAGCCTCATTAAATTTTATCAGGATGCATCCAAGTGAGACCTTTGATTTTAAATTTCCTTCCACTATTTCCCCTTCTTCGATATCCTCTGTTGGAGGCACAACACTTACAAAAGAAGGGGTGACATTACCCTTAATGTGAGGAGAGACATTCTTTGAGTTCGATTTAAGACTATCTTCCATTTTTGTGATAAGTTACGATTGTAGTAATTCCAATTTGATAACATAAATATCCTCCATGCACTCTATAGTTATTGGATTAATAGTGCAAATGTGAATGTCCATATTGATAATAATCATGCTATTAGATTGGGGCCTATTAGTTTCTACCATACCTACATATTTCCCTATATGATTACCTATGTTTACAAAGAAATCTGTGCATATCTATTCAACAGGAATATTCGGCAAAAGAATAGCCCTATTAGCTTTAAAACAAATTTAATCTCTTTGGATCAAAATTTGGGATCCAATCAATAAAGGTAAAATTGCAATTTTTGAAACTAGGATTTTGTGAATTTATAAAATTATCCTTAAATTCTATACAATTGCATTTTAAAAGAAAAAAACCTTTCGAGAGAAGAGTAATACTTACCTGTCCCTTATATTTATTTTCAAACCAATCAACAATTTCACTAATAGGTGTGCCATATCCATTCCACCAGGAAAAAATAATGAATGTATTGTATAGCTCTTTAATCTTCTCTATCTTCCTTGATTTCATATGGATAACATTTGTCACACCTGGCGATGCATCTAAATTTTTTTTGATTCTCGAGGGAGACAAGCATCTCTCGAGCCGTCCAGAGGATGATTGGAAATTTGGAGAGTGCCGACTATGGATATTCACAATGATATTCTTACGTGGAAGTCTTAGATTGCTGTGAGGTAAAATTGGAGGATCAAGAAAGGAAGGCAGGCCATGTAGATCCTGATGAAGTACATCAAAGGTATTCCGCAGGGGAATACCAAAATCCCTTTTCATTGTCGGGTGCATAAAATAGCCCGACCCCGATCTCTTCTTTGTTTTCACCTTCACCCATTACTTAGGGTTATCCTCTGTCAGTTTAGCATTACAATCTGAGTGATGCTTCAAAGAGGCCAAGATTGGATGAGATATCAGATCTCCTCCATATTTCGATCTAGAAAATATTCCAATATTTTTGTAGGCATATTTAGTTTTCACAAAAAAGGAGCAATATCGATCAATTTTTTGCACAGAGAAAAAATTTCAATGCGATCTTGAGTAGTTGAATGGGACCCGCCAAGAGGAGGAATAGAGGCCTCCCTGACTCCGAACTTTTGCAACAGAAAAAGAAACAAATCTTTTTCATAGGGGGAGAACACCCTTCGAAAAATAAGGAAGCAGAGCATGTAGAGGGCCTGAACTTCAAGAAGCAAACTTGTGCATAGGGTTAGGATGTTGTAGATCCAAATTGCGCAGTGGAGTTGGATTATAAACATAATTCTCTGTAGGATCTATTCTTTCTAAAAGCTTACAAAATTTCACCAAAATTTAGCAGAGCGAGCCATGAATATAATCCTAATTGTATTTTTTTTAATTTATTTAAAATAACTCTAATGTTTTTCATATATTTACAAGTGCAAACGAGGTTGTGCTTCAGGACAATTTTTGCCAAACTTTGATGCAAACCAAACATGTTACCTTGTGAAAGGGAAGATGATGGCTTATGTGAAAGGAAGCTCTAAAAATGTTAAATTTTGTATAGAAATATTTGTGGTTATACATAGCCTTTCAAGAAGCCATTGATAAATATTATATATTTGACTATTGACTTGGTTTGTAATCATTTTTTACTCCTAGAGATCATCATGACTTTGAAAGTTCTTGGGATTAGATAGGAATGTTCAAAACATTTGCTAATGTAAGTATCCATATTTTTGGTTTCAAAGCCTATATTAGATTTTGTATATAAGACTTAGTGGTTATACCTAAGGCTATGAGATACACATGGGAAGTTCATGCAACAATTGATAAATATTATGTATTTGACCATTAACTTGGTTTGTAATCATTTTTTATTGCTAGAGATTATCAAGAATTTGAAAGTGTTTGGGAGTAGATAGGAATGTTCAAAAAATTTGCTCATGTAAGTATGTCTATTTTTGGTTTCAAAGGAAGTTCCCATCCATATGATTCATGTCATATAATTTGTAAGACCATGTTAAACTGAAGACAATGTTTACAATTTGAGTGGACTCTAGGAGAAGGCACATGTACTACATAGATGAAGTATAAGTTCAAATAAAAGTTTTTATTTTAAACTCCATGGATCAAATTTGTATCAAAATTCCCTATAATTTCAAAATTTACTTTACATTTTTCCCATATTTAAGAATTTGTCCTAATCTCCTTCCTTTTGTAGTGTCCTAAAATAGCACCCATGCATTTATAACATTTACGCATCGATCCCGAGGCATATATGACTAAGGCTCATGATTAGGTATTCATATTTTGACCTCATGAGCCTCTAAAGCACAAATTACATGACCTTCCATCCAAATTTGGACTCCATACACTCAAATGGTAGTTTTTCTTGCAGACGTCCATGCGGCGTACACTTGTCCCTACAAAATTTTAATATTTAAAACATATTCGCATCTAACACCACTTCTCACTATCGTTCCTTCTCTTAGGTGCGTATGAAATGATTATCACCACCTATCTTGAACCATAAAAGATTTCATCTTTCTCATTATCACTCCCTCATACTCTTGGATCTTTGGCTCTGATTCTTGCTCTCATTTGTGAGGGTATGTGCAAGTTCATGGTGTGCTAAAAACTGGCGATGTGAAAAATGATCTTTTTACTCATCCAAAAGCGCACTAAAAAGCGTGTTGAATTTTTAGTAGGCATGGCTGTCACTGCACATGGACAAACCAAAATCCAAAGCACAAGCCTAATTGGATATCCGATATTTGATATCCAATTTTTGCCAGTAAAACTTATTTAGACCCACGGGTTGTGTTTCTTAGTTTTCATTGTGAAAACGAAGCCCGGGGGTTTCTAAAATCAGAACCCAATTGAATATTTGATTTTCCAATGTGACATTTCTCTCCAAATTCAATAGGTTTGTAAAAAATTTAAGTTGTTTTTTTTTTTTTGTTTTTAATAGAAATTTGTTATTTTTTTTACAAAAACTAGGGTTTAATTGATATTGTTTATCATTTTTAAAAAAAAATTAGTTATAATTGCATTTTTGGTTTTTATTGTAATTAGACATGGACTCAAAACAATCAAAAAACCATCACAATGATTCCGCAAACAATCTAGAACCACCTCCAAACAACCTGCAACCACCTGAAAACAATCCCCCACCTTTAGAAGACGAACAAATCTCAAACCTTCGACCTTTAGAGGATCTTATAGGAGAAAATATAAATCAGCTTAGATGATTTTAGACTACATATACCAATATCCCCATATTAACCCCCATGTTTTCGACGTTGAACTCTATTATTGAAAACATGGAGAAACTTATAGAGAAATATAATGTTGCACTTATTTGGCGCGATTCCATGCACACCGAGTTTGACGATGGGCTTGATTATGATCAATTTATGAACCTAACTATAACAAAACATGAAATATGTAACCTTTTTGTGGATCCCAAAACTATATTAAAAGTAGACCCTAAAAAGCCCAATTTGTCAATTAAATGGTGCACAAATAATGCAATATGTGACCACTTTTGAGACCGTTGGTGGATGGTTTTTGATAGACCACCCCACAACAATTTGGATGCCCCATTATATTTCTTAGGAAAATTTTATGCTAAGTTTGTTCTTGGTCACAAGGTAAATTATTGGAGCATCAGACCGAAGCAGGGCGTAGGGTTAGGTGTTTATGACAATTACTCAATTGTGTATTATCATTGATGTTACACCTATATATGCACTTATGTAGTGATGTTACACAAATGTCTACAGTCAAACCAAGCACAGTTAGTGTATGCCAAGTGAATCTTAGTGTTCTCTGATCTGAGTCGGGTATTGAATAATTTCAGTGTTGACTGAGTTCACTCAGGCATTACAATGTTGGTCAGGCGTTAAATAATTTTAGTGTTGACCGAGTTAAACAGTTAGTGTCAGCTGACTAACAGATGATTACATTTTATGTTTAATTGGGCATATGAGGCCGACAGATTTGAGTTTTATTATTTAGTTGGAAGGTTATAGAGGCCGACTTGACAAGGCCTATTATATATATA
>MU225145.1:86858-137638 GCA_018584345.1 Thuja plicata | reverse complement strand
TATATATATATAAGGTCAAGTTTGGATTGAGGTGTATGACTGTGTGTGGAAGTAATTGAATTAGTAAGAGGAGAGGCAAAATCATATGGGATTCTGATTGAAGACAGATCATCCAGACAAAGTTGCAATAGAAAATTTGCTCAATGAGGATCCAGTTTACAAATAGAGCATGATCTTAATCAAAAAAGATAGTTGCATGTACAATCATGTCAATCCATTGTTGCTTTCTAACAATTATAACAGTGATTCAAAATCTCTTAATAGAGTAGACTTAAAAGTCTATTTGTAAATCCTCTCACAAGGTGACATTTCTATATTGAAGTGTTTGAAGACCTCTAACAAGGACACTTCTTACAGGGTGATTAAATCCTCTAACAAGGTCACACCTAACAGTGTGTTATTGTAACCTTTAACAGGGTTGGCTCCTAAGAGGGCTCACTTCAGAAGAGTGAAAATCAGTAATTAGTTGCAATTGGTGGTTTTTATTTATTTGGTTTCCATGTTAAATATTGGTGTTATCTATATACATTTCATTTACTTTATTTTTTATGTTTCTGCAAATTAATTACTAAAGACAATCACAGTTTATATCTTAAGATTTGCTATGTTAACCGAGTGACGGTGAAATATCTATGTTGCCCGAGCAATAGTGACTGATTTGTTTAAAGACATCTAAGGGAATTGTACTTGTTTTTGTGGTAACTGATTCACCCCTCCCCTCTCAGTTACTCATCTCATTTCCAACATTATCCTTCCTATAGATATGCCATGGGCACACCGGGTGAAATCTCATACATATGTGCCCCCACTAATATTTCACCACCTCCTATAGTGCAACATCCTGATAGTATTGCTAAGGCCGAATCACACACTATTTGATCCATTCACACCTTGAGTGATCTACTAGTTAGGTAGAGTGAAACATTGTTTCCTCCTCATGCTGATGATTTTGGCCCTTCCACATCCTCCATGAGCTCACATGTTTGTGTGCCCCACACTTGAATTATGTGCAAGAATATGTGCTTGGGTCCCCTGAATCTAATGATGCATATAATTACATCTTCGAGGTGGATGATACTACACAACACACTATAGGCACTGAAGCACCTTCCAAAGATGTGCATCACAATAGAGACAAGGAGGGGCATGCAAAGCCATGGACTTCTATTGTTATGGTAAGAGTAAAAAATTAACTTTTCACATTGTATTTAATTTTAAACGTTTGTATTTTTAGTAGAATTTTCTTATAATGATTTCCCACTTATGTTATTTATGTGTTCCATTCATTTTCACTTGATGAAAAAGGAGGAGATGGAACAGGTGGAGGGGTCCATTCTTTCATCCATTTCATTTGGACTTGACACTTTCACTGTACATAATTTTTAATGTACTCATTGGTTTCCATTTTTATAATATATACACGTGTTTTCTAATTTTTATGATCATCTTATTACATACTCATGTAGGTTTGACCAGCTTCCACTGGGGGAAATGTGAGGGGGTTCAGACGTAAGGAATTGATAAGGGGGAGGTAATTAAGTATTTTAGATTGTTTATTCATACATGTATAAATTTACATGGTTTATTTGATAGAGGGTGGTGTCTGACGATGTCATGAGACCGGTTCACCACGGTAGAGTCACAAGCATCTCAATTCGCAGTAATAGGCCCATGGTACATATATTTCTAAATTTATTTTTTTATATTTTACTATCAAGTATATATAATCTGATCAAGTCATGATTGTATCAAGTATCTGTTTGACTTTTGTAGGTCACCCTTAGTTTGAGGGAGGTACAATGCCAAGGGTTTGTATCATTGATGATCCAACCCACATTGCCTCAAGATAGTATAACTCCTAGATCGATCTCATTTTAGCAAACATATACAGGTTGGAGTCGATATTGCTGACATTGTCCCTTCACTACCAAGGACATATGTAAGGACTCCTGACCACATGAGGATATAGCGAGGTAAGGTACTAGTGTTCAATTTTTTAAAAAAACTCTTTATTATTGTTGACTATGATTTTGAATTTTTATTTTTGATTTGTAGAAAACATATAAATTAAGTAATCTAACTTGAGGTTTCACTTTTGTGTTTGAATGCAAGATCCATCAGAGCCAAAAGCATATAAATTAAGTAATCTAACTTGAGGTTTCACTTTTGTGTTTGAATGCAAGATCCATCAGAGCCAAAGAGTACTTCAAAGAGGCTCCTTTTTGATGATCCACAAGTAGAATAGGATGTCCTAGAAACATTTGTAGTTGTTTAGTATTTTGAGATGCCATATAACACACTTTGAGATGGCATAAACCTCATTGTATCTAGATAGGTTGATTTCATAAAGATTTTGAGATGGCATGTGCCAAATTTTGTACATTTCATATATAGATATCTACATTTTTATTTCTGGTTATTCTATCTTTGTCATGTGTTCTATGTATGTATCATTTCCATATTATATCTTTTTCATGTGTTGTATGTATGTATTATTTTCATATTATGTCTTTGTCATGCATTGTATTTATGTATGTATGTTCATTTTCATATTATATCTTTTCTATGTGTTGTAAGTATGTATTATTTCCATACTACATATTTTTCATGCATTATATGTATGTTCATTTCTATATTATATCTTTGTCATGTGTTGTCATGTGTAATAGACCTAATCTTTTCCAAAGCAACTACCCTCAAAATCTTTTATCCAAGCAAATTAATTGGCTAATAGGAATAATACAACTCAATTGGGAAAATAGACTCCAAATTTCCATACCCTAATGATACAGAGGCAATTGGTTTGGAAACTATTAAGGTCTTTAAGAGGTCTATGATTGCAAAGATAAAGCAAATGACCCTAGAAACCCCCAAATGCACAATAGGCTCCAATTGCATAAAATGAATGAAAAGACCTACTCACTACCTTTAGCACCTTAAATATACTTCCACCATCATTCCACAATTTCTCTAACTGGTCACAATCCGTTAAAATGGATCTGACATCCCAATCCGCTCTTAAGCCTAAATAGGACTAGTAGACCTAGTAGCCCTATTTTCCCTAATTTTTGGACTTTTTCACCAAACTTCCCAAACCCTCCAAAATGTAGTAGTAGATTAAAATACCCTTTTTGAGCCCCCTTAACATATATTAAACTCAGATGTGGTTTTTTAAGATAATCAACCCCAAATACTACAACTCCAACCTTCCTTCCTATGAGTAATTGACCCACTTTACAAAGTAACTATGTAAAGTACTTACTCCTAGACTCTGTTATTTAAAAAAGTCTTTATATATGTCTGAAATATAAGGATTATGTACTTTTTTTTCAGTAACAACCCTCTGCAAACACCCAAACTACAAGACCCTCACCAATTCAAGCCTACAACTAGGGCATTCTGAAATCCAAACCAATACTCAGTTTTAGACCCAATTTTTAGATCCTAAACCATGTAATTGACATGTAAAAACAACTTTGAACATAAAAACATACCCTTATGAAGCCCAATCCTTGGATTTTATAGGCATGCCTTACTTTATATGCACCCGCAAACTTGCAACTTCATCTTAGTTGGTGATCACCCTGCAAATTCCAATTGCTCCTATATATTTAATGTTAATAACATATTATACAACCCTTGGATCCATCCAGATGCCACAGAGACCATAGAATGTGAATGAACCCCTTATTACATTCCTCTAATCAAAAGGAAAGACAATGTTGTCACACGACAGTCACCCAATTAGATCTAAAACTATTAAGAAATGACCACGAAATTAACAAGAAAACATTATAAATTCCATGAGATTTTTGAATCCAAGAGGATAGGCAGGTTTCGGAAGAGTTCATGATGTTAAACCTCATACACCTCTAACTATCATGAGGCAACTACAATAAGGTGATAGTCATAGAAGTTTAGAGATCTTGTTTTGACTCTACTGATTTTTTCCTATGATGAATGGATGGAAAGATCAATTGGATCGTATGAGCTGATTGGTGTTCCAAGTTGGTCTACATCAGTAACCGCAACTAGGCTAATAGGCGTAACATACCTTGGGGACACTTCATTATGGGGTGGTTGCTGATGTTCTTTGCATCTCTGTGGGTGGAATGGGGTTGTAACTAGGGTTTACCTAGTGAACTCAAGCTAAAAGAATAGACAATTTAGTCCTAGGAAAAAATAGTTTGAAAGATGCACCATTGAACAACTTTCAACTGAGCAAAAATGCAAATTTTCATCAACTGAGATCGGGTCACCAAATGGAATCCATGTGGAATATCCTACAACTAATATACATAATTGTTGGCCTTCCTAGGATGATCCTTGTGCACTTCAAAGATCTCTAATATCTCTCACGAGGTCTGAGACATCGCTCTCAAAAATTTGCTACCCAATTTTGCTTAGTGCACCTTGGGAACACTTCGGTTTGGCATGCGCCATAATATTCTTGATGCTACGTGAGAGAAAAATATCTCCCCTAGCGTTTACCTAGACAACCAGAGCTGATGGAGCTGAAGGTTTGGTACCATGACGAACAATTTGAAAGTTGCACCATTGAGAAAAGTTTAACTGAGAAATAATGCAACTTTTTTCACCAACCGAGATCGGGTCGCCAAATGGAATCCAAGTGGAATATCCTATAACTGATATGCATGCTTTTAGGCCTTCCCAAGATGGTCCTTATCCACTTCAAGGATCTCTAATATCTCTCATGAGGTCTGAGATATTGCTCTCCAAAACTTGTTTCCCAATTTTGCTTAGTGAACCTTGGGAACACTTTGGTCTAACATACGCTAGAAAGTTCTTGATGCTAAAAAATAAAAAAAGGTCTCCCCTAGTATTTACTCAGCCAATTAGATCCGATGGAGTTGATAGTTTGGTCCCACGATGAATAGTTTGAAAGTTGCACCATTGAACAATATTTAAATGAGCAACAATGCAAATTTTTTCACCAACCAAGATCGGGTCTCCAAATGGAATCCAAGTGTAATATCCCAAATCTAATCTACATTCTTTTAGGCCTTCCCAAGAAGGTCCTTCTGCACTTCACGAATATTTGAGATCTCTCACGAGGTCCACGATATCGCTCTCCAAAAATTGTTGCCTAATTTCACTTAGTGCACCTTGGGAACATTTTAGTTTGACATGCAGCGTAACGTTCTTAATGCTATGTGAGCCAAAAAGGTCTCCCCTAACATTTAACCATCCAACTGAAGCCAATGGAGCTCATGGTTTGGTCCTGCGATGAACAGTTTGAGAGTTGCACCTTTGAGTTATTTTCAATTGAGCAAGAATGCAACTATTTTCACCAACCGAGATCGGGTTGGAAAATGGAATCAAAGTGGAATATATAAGAACTGATTTATTTCCTTGTAGGCCTTCCCAAGACGGTCCTTGTGCAGTTCATTGATCTATGATATCTCTCATGAGGTCCGAGATATCACTCTCCAAAAATTGCTACCCAATTTCGCTTAGTGCACCTTGGAAACACATCACTCTGACATGCGGTGGAACGTTCTTGATACTATGCGAGTTAAAAAGGTCTCCCCTAGCGTTTACCCAACCAACTGGAGCTAATGTAGCTGATAATTTTCTCCCACCCCGAATAGTTTGAAAGTTGCACCATTGGACAACTTTCAACTAAGCAACACTGCAACTTTTTTCACCAACCAAGATTGGGTCGCCAAATTGAATCCAAGAGGAATATCTCAAAACTAATTTACTTTCTTTTATAAATTCCCAAGATGGTTCGTGTGCACTTCATTGATCTTTGATATCTCTCATGAGGTCTAAGATATCGCTCTCCAAAAATTGCTGCCCAATTTTGCTTAGCGCACCTTGGGATCATTTTGGTTCCACATGTGCCAGAATGTTCTTGATGCTACACAAGAGAAAAAAGGTCTCCCCTAGTGTTTATCTGGCCACCCAGAGCTGATGGTTTGGTCCCACAATGTATAGTTCTAAATTTGCAGCATTGAGCAACTTTCAACTAAGCAATAATGCAACTTTTTTCACTAACCTAGATCGGGTTGCCAAATGAAATCCAATTGGAATATCCCAAAAATGATTTACTTTCTTGAAGGCCTTCCCAATATAGTCCTTGTGCATTTCATGGATCTCTCATATCCCTCATGAGGTATGAGATATCGCTATCCAAAAATTACTTCCCAATTTCGCTTAGTGCACCTTGGGAACACTTCAGTCCGACATGTGCCGAAACGTTCTTGTTGCTACGCGAGAAAAAAAATGTCTCCACTAGTTTTTACCTAGCCAATCGAAGCTGATGAAGATGATGGTTTGGTCCCATGACAAATGGTTTGAAATATGCACCATTGAGCAAATTTCGGTGCATCTTTCAGCTGAGAAACAATACAACTTTTGACACTTTTACGTCAATGATACTAATAAATTTGCAAATATGAACAATGTGAGTTAGATGAACTAAATGAATCATTCATATGCTAGGTCAACCTTAATTGACTATTTTGACCACTTTTACCCACCCTTGGATAATAGGGATTAATAGGTCAAATGGTTACATGATGGGATAAACATAAATCTAATGAAATCTATATTACAATTGAAATCTATTAAAATTGAATTGTAATGCATGAAAATGAAGTGTTTGGTCATATCACAATTTGTTTTTTATCCAAGTCAAATATTTGCATTCTTGCATGTATTTCATCATTATGCAAGCTTGACTGTACACCACCTTTCGTACAAATACATTGTATATCATTGATACAATCATATTATGAATAAATATATCAATGTTATCAAAATTATGAGATACATAATTACTCAAAATCTTAGTTACACAACTATTTATCAAAAATACATGTGTCATTTCCGATCAAGTGTATAAGTTTAACAAATGTTTCTCGATGACATCTACGTTCCAATCTCTTCATTTGGAAGGCACAAGAAAATTTAATAGAGAAAAGAAGTTTATAGGTTGAAAAATATTATGAATGTATAACTAACTAATCGATCCAAAGAACATGAGTAGCCAAAGCATAGTGAAGTTTACTGATATTTTTTATGAGCTAATCAAATGACCACATTGATCTTCTATATATATATATATATATATATATATATCCAAATGGACTTACAATCCACATACAAAACCAGTTTTATGGGCTCAAATAAATGAAGAAGAAAAATACAATTAATGTATTCAACGTAAGCGTAATAAACATGGAAAACCTTGTAGTGATTTGCACTTACCTACTGAAGTGTTCCTGAAGGATCATCTCTCTACTTGAGGGTATTCAATATTGCTTCATGATTAGTAGTACTAATAGTCCAAATTTATATTGTCTTTGGTTTTCCTTGATGTTTCAAAAACTTAACATTGGCTGCTATAACAAGATGTGAATACGTGAGAATGGTTTTGTGATTCTCATAGTATTCAAACACAGTAATGCCATTATTTCTAATCATGTTTGTGTGCAACCATGTTCCCGCAACAACATGTGAACTTGTTGGATATGTGAACATATGATCATCTATCATGAGTTGTGAAATCTTCTTATTTCCTCGTACATAATGTACTAACTACTAATTTGATCTCTCATCATTCCCCTATGGTGCAACCAATGCAAAAACATGTCTTGGATGTAAAAGATCTGAAAGATGGTCATAGTCAAGTGAACAATCCATGTCATCATTTATTACAAAGAGTGTGAAAGATAAATGAGTTAGATATTGTAGAACCCGTGTATCGATGCACTCACTTGACTCACACTGGTCCCATTCACATTGAAGACACCTCAGACAAAAACAAGCCAACTCTCATGTCCAAATGGTTCATTTACTAGCATTTGAGCTTCGAATTGAATGTATTTTTGAATAATATTTCACTGTTTGACAATCCAAGCTATCTCCTATTGTGCACAACTCAACCAACCAAATGAATCTACGCATTGCTGAATCAAGAGTCCCCCCTGTGACAATGCTTAAGTACACCAATCAATAATAGAATGAGCATCAAGGAGTTCTGCACCTAAAATCCTCAATTTCTCCTTAACTAGAACTCTCTTTACACATGCACCTATTCCATCATGCTTCCCTTTTACATGTGCGGCATTAAAAAAAACTCCAAATATGAGGTACACATCTCTCTATATGCATTATACACAGCCAATAAAACATAAAAGCATTTTTTAATTAACCCGTGGAGTTATATGACAAAATAAGAATTCTATCTATAGAAATATAATTTTCCCACACCCACTCAAAATAATTCTCGAATCAATGTTGGACATATTCGTGAGAGTGAGATCCATCATCGCTCATATAAAAATGGTATTCTCCAATTTGATGAACCATAACTGATTGAATGTTGGAAGATGTTAAGTTAATCACCAAAATGCAGAAAGATAATGCAAGACATTAAATCAGTTAATGGATTGTATTGTCATTGATGTCAACTTGATATAATTTGATTGGTTATATTCAAAGTGTCAAAGACTTCAGAGAATCAGAAAGATAAATATTATGCTTTCAGTAATGCATAAAAGATCAGTATTCACTAAGTGAAAACAAACACCGACAGGTAGTGCACCCCGATAGACAGAGAAACCCGAAAGTAAAGTCACAGTGATGCCTGAGAAAGAAACCCGACAAGCATTACCAACGAGCAGAATCACAAGCATTAGCGACGAGCAGAAATTCACAGTGATGCCCGACGGACAGACAACCTAGATGGACAGACAACCCAGATGGACAGACAACCCCGACGGAGATGCCCAAGGAGAACAAAAGTGTTGACCGAAGCTATCAAAGAGTTAAGCACCGAAAAGAACTGAAGTCCAGAAATGACAAAATGCTTAGCTGGAAAGAGCTAAAGATAGAGTCAACTGGTTGTTAACATTGTTTTCATTGACAAGTTAAAGCCAGAGATAAGCGAAAGATTTAAAGTTGTTTCTTCTAGTTGTCAAGGAGAAATCTACTTAATAAAACTGAAGTAAATCTTTAAAGCAAGATTGGCTAGAATTGCAGATCATGCCAAGAACAAGAAAATGAAGAAGTGAGAAACGGTGATATCATGTCTATAAAGAGACAATCTAATTCATTATGAATTAAGGAAGTGAATAGGGAAGAAGGATGTTGGAGAGAAACTGATGAAGAACAACTTCATATAGTCCTGATCAATCAAGTTAAGGAAAGAGCTAAAGAATTCTGCAGACACCGAGAAACAGAGAAGCACAGCATCACCGAGAAGAAAGAAGTGGAGGAAAGGTATTGAAAAGATACATTTATCAGAAAGGTATTATGAGCTTACAATAGATCTGAAAATATGCAAAGTATAGTTGTATATGTGAATAGATCATTTGTTGTTTCAGTTTAACCATTGATTTAGAAAGTCTCATAACCGAGAAGGACTTAACAATCCTTTCTATATTGAGATACAACCCAAGGAGTATCAAAAAGTTTGATCGTGAAGATAGCATGAGATGCTAGATACCATTTAAAAAACTAAAAAGGGTTTGGTCATAGAAGGTAGCATAGAGATGCCCGATATCAAGTGATGTAACTATTCTATTTAAATCCTCTAACAAGGTCACGCCTAACAGCGTGTTTGTAACCTTTAATAGGGTTGGCTCTTCACTGAGCTCACTTCTGAAGAGTGAAGATTTTGGGTTACCGGTCCCAAGTGGTTTTTCCCTTAACAGGGTTTCCATGTTAAAATACATGTGTCAATGTGTTTATGAGTCATTACTTTAGTGTTTTTCATTACACATAACTAATTCTGGATTGATTGATTACAGTAAGAAATTTACTATTTTCTGGTAAATGAAAGATTGCTAATTGGTAAACAGTAAAAATAAGGTTAAGGTTTAAGAGTGAACTCTGAGCAATAGTTATTTGTTAAGATTGTTTGAAGGCATTCATCTTGTAGAACTCAAGATAACTAGAGGCTTAATATTTTGGTACTAAGTTTTTGGGTTGATTTATTGGAATATTTTTGAGGCTAGTGATTTACCCCCCTCCCCCCCCACCCCTCCATATTTATTCTAACAATTGGTATCAGAGCTTGTGTGCTTAGAAAGGGAGTTTAACAACTGAAGAAAAAGATCACAAGATGAACAAACGAGATGTGCCCAAGTTGAATAAAGACAACTTTGCATCATGGTAAAGTAGAATAAGACTCCACATATCAGGTATTGGTAATGATGTTACTCAACACCTAGATACTGAATATGTGTTCCCTACAGGACCTCACACACTTCAGCAATTGAGAGAAAAATATGAGCATAATGATAGCGCTTGCTTCCTCACTCTCTGATGCTGAGTTTGAAGATGTCAAAACCTGCACCTCTGCAAAATAAATGTGGGATAAATTGAACTTGATACATGGAGGAGATGCTAATGTACTAAGAGCTAAAGAAGAAAGCCTAAGAGGGAGGTTTGATGACCTATGGATGAAAGAAGGAGAACGTATCACTCAGTATAACCACAGAATCAAAGAAGTAGTCAATGTTATCCGAGGAGTTGGAGGTGTACTTGAAGAAGAGACATTGGTAAGTAAAATCCTAAGAACCTTACTGCGTGTATATACTATTAGAATATATGATATATGAGAAATGAGAGTAGTTGCAAACAATAATGTTACTCTAGATAGTCAGATTGGTAGAATGATTTCATTTGAGATGAATAACTTTGATAATAGTGTCTTACCATATATAGAATCTGCATTCAAATCTTCTTTGAAAATAAGTAAGTCAAGTCATAGACACACTATTAGAAATGATAGTGAAAGTGATAGTTACAACCAAGGACTTCATGAGATTGAGCACTAATGGCAAGATGATTGCAGAGAGGAAAATGTAGATACAAAGGTAAATTATCACTTGTATATTTTAATTGTAAAGAGGTTGGACACTTTGCTGCAAGATGTCCTAACAAAAGAAAAGATGATAGAAGTAATGATAGAACATATGAAAAAAAGTTTGACCGAGGTGATAATAGAGATTACTAGAGAAACCAGCAATCTGAAAGAAGAGATACTCAAGACTACAAGGACAAAGGAAAGAAAGCTTGTTACCTGGCTGAGAACAGAGCTGATGATACTGACACCGAATCTGATGAAGACATTGAGATGGTATTTGTAGATACGAAGGATGATTCAGACGAAGAAGAAGAAAGGTATGTAGAGACTGAACTCATAACTAAGGATAATAAGAATGATATTTGGATTATAGATAGTGGCTACACTCACCACATGATCGGTGATAAACAAAAATTTGAAACTTTTGAATACTATAATGGTGGATCAGTAAGAATGGGTAATGAGACACCTTGTCTAGTTAAAGGTAAAGGAACCATAATGTTGAATAACCTGATCAAATGTGAAAATGCTTATTGGGTAAAAGGACTTAATTATAATTTTTTAAGTGTTTCACAGCTGAATAATATAGGTCACCGAGTAGCATTTGAAAATAAGAAGGCAAAGATCTCCAGTGAATCAGGAAGGTTGATCAGAATTGGTGAACATAGAAACGGTAATCTTTTCTATCTTGATGACATTAACACCACTTGTTTAATGGCTAGAAACGAAAACATAAGGTTGTGGCATAAGAGATTATTTCATGTGAATTTTTGCAACTTGATAAAGATAAGAAATAAAACAAGAATACGAGGCTTACCAAGCATGTCAAAGCCCGAACATATTATGTGCAAGAATTGTCAAAAAGGTAAAGTGACAAAGTCTAGTTTCAAGAGTAAAACCAATACATCTAATGCAATTCTGAAATTATTCTATACTAATTTATGTGGACCCATGAGGACAAAGAGTTACTATGGTGATAGGTATTTCATTCTCTTTGTAGATGATTACTCTAGAATGATGATAATTATGTTCTTAAAAGATAAATCAGAAGCATTCAAGATGTTTAAATTTGGTATAAGGCTATGATAGAAAAAAAAAGTGGTAAGGAATTAAAATGCTTAAGATCAGATAGAGGATGGGAATTTGTTTCTGATGAATTCACTAACTATTGCAATGAGCATGGAATTAAAAGACAGGTTTCTGCACTAAGAACACCACTGCAAAATGGGATTGCTGAAAGGAGAAATAGATCCATTGTTGATTGTGCAAGAACACTGATGATTGAGAAAAGAATCACTCAAAATTTCTAAAGAGAAGCTCTCAGTACCGATTTCTACACATTGAATAGAGTATAATTAAAGGACACAAAGAAGACACCCTATGAGCTTTGGTATGGTTACACACCCAATGTAAGTTACTTCAAAATCATTGGAAGTTAATGTTATATTTTGAAAGATGATAGAAATGGAAATCTTGAATCCAAAAGTGAAGAAGGTATCTTTTTAGGGTATTCCACCAAAATAAAGGCCTATAAATGTCTTAACAAGTCCTCTAACAAGATCATTGAAAGTGCAAATGTAAGAATAGATGAATTTGCAGAGAATAATGATAAGGAAAGAAGAAAAGAACTTGAAGACTACAACATGTTTATTTACACTGAAGAACCTGACACTCTACCCGAGAAATAGTGTATCTCTCCCGAGCAACAGAACATTGCACCCGAGCATCAGGTTGCAATTACTGAAAATCAAGAAAATACTCAAAATGATGTTCTGAGCGATGGAGATCAGAATGAAGGTCAAGATGATGATCAGAATGATGGGCAAAGAGCTGAACCAAAAATTTCCAACTATGTCAGAAGACATCATCCGTAGAATCAGATCATAGGAGACAAGAAGGCTGGAATGAGAATAAGAAGTAATTAACTAAATACTAGATGTTTTTTTGTGTTTTTGAGCCTAAATCTCTTAATACTGTACTTGAAAATAAGGAATGAGTAAGTGTTATGAATGAAAAGATAGAATAGATTGAGAAGAAAAATACATGGACACTAGTACTGAGACCTGATGACAAGAATGTCATTGGTACCAAATGGATATTCAGAAACAAGCTGAATGAGAATGGAGAAGTCACAAGGAAAAAAAAAAAAAAAAAGGTTGGTATGCAAGGGGTATGCAAAAGAAGAAGGTATTGATGATGGAGAAACCTTTGCACCTGTTGCTAGACTAGAAGGAGTTAGAATTATTATTTCTTATGCTGCATTCAAAGGATTCAAGGTATACCATATGGATGCCAAATCTGCATTCCTAAATGGAATACGGGAAGAAGAGGTATACATTGAACAACCAGAAGGGTTTGGTGATCCAGACAAGAGAAACATGGTATGTAGACTACATAAATCCTTGTATGGATTGAAACAAGCACCTAGAGCCTTGTATGAAAGACTTCACTCCTATCTCATAAGCATTGAATTTGTAAGAACAATTGAAAATAGCAATCTGTACTTAAAAGAAGATAGGGTAAAAGTACGAAGCTATGTCGCACTTGAGGACTGTTTTTCGTAGTTCCGGCCGAAATTGTTTCGGTCGGAACAGTTTCGGCCGTACATAGGTGGCGCAAACGTGGTGTCGTGTGGCATCGATGTGGCAAATGAGTTCCAACCGAAATAGGTTTGGTTGGCCCAGTTCTGGCCGAATATTCATGAGTAAATATAAGTCGACTATGTTCTATCGGTCAAGAATTGACACATATTTATATAGGGGGTTTATGTGATAGCCAAATAGGCAAAAATTTTAAAATTGTAGAACTTCTCACTTATACAGTTGTTTTCTCCATCAAAACTCAACTTGTTTTAAAATCTAAAAATACCCTTTTGTAGAGCTCAGAATCTAGATTATGGTCATATAATTTTTATAGGGTTTTGATTATATATAATATATTATAAGTTGAAAAAACTCCAAGTAGGTATTTTAACATTGAAGAACATGATCATTCAAAAAAAGGAAAAAAAAATAGCTAATCATGTCATAAAAATTTAAAACTTATATTTAACACTAGATGAGAGAGTCCTCTTTAAGAATATATAATTTGTTTTGTATTTGGTGTAGATTTTCTATGGCAAATTAGGCGGGACACAAAAACTATTAATTTTGGGTAACTCCGACTTTGAATAGTTATAATAGACAAAATATTTACTGAAAACCAATCTTTCTTTTTTTCTTCACTAGCTATACATGTTATCTAAAACATATTTTGAAATCAGAGGGAAAAAAGATTATTTATATATATTTTGTTGGTGGGAACTAGACCCTAGATTTTTCAGTGTTTTTTCAGCAATTAAAAAATGGACTTCAAAAATTAAAAAAACTATGTCAATTCTTATTAAAAAAAAAATTTCAAAACTTAGAGGCATAAACTACATCCAATTTTACACATTTCATTAGTTTACATCATTCCCAAATTTTAGACACAAATGCCAATTTTATGTCATTGAAGTTTAATAGTTTTGCATACATTGTGGTCCTCTTCCTTTGTAAAAGTGTGACACCGGTTTGTACTTTTACCCGATACTGACGGTAATATTCTAATTGCTGAAATATTTGTTGATGATATCATATTTGGGGGAAATGAAATGTTATGTAAATCCTTTGCTAATGAAATGAGAAAAGACTTTGAAATGTCTATGTTTGGGGAGATCAAATTTTTTCTTGGTCTATACATTCTTCAACAAGATGCAAACATATATATATCACTCAGTCCAAATACATCAAGGAAGTGCTGAAGATATTCAATATGGAAGATCCCAAGCCAGTTCGAACACCTATGGAAACCATATGTAAGCTCACAAAATAATACAAATCAAATGAGGTAAATCAGACCTTGTATAGATCGATGATTGGCAAACTAATGTATGTTGTTCATAGCAGACCAGATATAGCACATGCAGTTGGAATAGTTGCAAGATTCTCTCATAATCCAAAAGAATCACATATGACTAATGTCAAGAGAATTCTGAGATATCTAAAGAACACCGAGGACTATGGCTTATGGTATAAAAGAAAAGGAAAATTTGAGCTTCAAGTCTATACAGATGTTGATTGGGATAGAAACATAGATGACCGAAAGAGCACAACTAGAGGAGAATTCTTCATAGGTGACAGACTTGTCACATGGATCAGCAAGAAGCAAGGATGCATCTCACAGTCAAATATTGCATATGTAGCTGATGCTTGAAACTGCTCAAATATTGCATGGATCAAACAGTTACTGGAAGGTATGAATATGAAGATTCTTGAACCGTTGATTATCTATTGTGATAATACCAGTGTAATAAACATATCAAAGAGTCTAGTCATGCATGCTAAGACTAAGCATATTGCTATCAAGTATCATTACTTAAGAGAACAAGTGGACGCAAAAAAAGTGATACTAGAATATGTTCAATCAAAGGAACAATTAGCTGATATATTTACAAATCCATTACCGAAAGATACATTTGAGTATCAGAGACAGAGACTAGGGGTCCAACCCTTGTCTATCAGTTAGTAATATGACTAGGAGATTGCATCAGCCTATACACCAATTAGAAGATCATTCATGTTGATGCAAGCATGGAGATGGATTGCAAAGATACATATGTACACAACAAGGTACAAATCTGCACCAAACACCAGAGATAATTCTGGCTAATACAGAGTTGTGTTGTTGATGGATAGGGAAATTCAAGGAGTATATTATAAAATGGTAAAAGGATATACCTTTGAAATAATAAAAGCTTACTTTGGCATTTTTGTCAAAGGGAGAAGATATATCATTATCACAAAGAGAGATTCGAAGAGAGAGATTATCAATATCGAAAGGGAGAGAATATCTAGTATATCCAAAGGGAGAGATTACATGTGAAATATCCATCAAAGGGAGAGAAGTAACATGAGGAAGAGAATACATACTAAATGAGAGATTGTTGTCAAAGGAAAAAGAGATGGTAAAGGAGAGGAATAGTCAAGGCAAAGCACATATCAGAAATAGAATCAAAATCTGATACAACTATCCAGTAAAGGGATTGAAGATTGAAGAGGACAATCTGCAAGAAACAAATCTAAGCTATATGAGCTTACCAAGAGCCAGACATTTGTAATGGTTATAGAACAAAAGATATGAGAGGGATTGATGAAATACACTTGATATATTTCATATTATATTAATAATAATATAGTGTGATAATGTAGTGTGTTGCCATCAATGCAAAAAGGAGAAATTGAACCATAATTGATTGAATATTTGAAGATGTTATGTTGATCATCAAAATTCAGAAAGATAATGCAAGACATTAAATCAGTTAATGGATTGTATTGTCATTGATGTCAACTTGATATAATTTGATTGGCTATATTCAAAGTGTCAAAGACTTAAGAGAATCAGAAAGATAAATATTATGCTTTCAGTAATAAATAAAAGATCAACACTCACTAAGTGACAACAAACATCGACGGGTAGTGAACCTTGATGGATAGAGAAAGCCGAATGTAAAGTCATAGTGATGCCCGAGAAAGAAACCCGACAAGCATTACCGACAAGCAGAATCACAAGCATTACTGACGAGCATAACTTCACAGTGATGCCCGACGGACAAACAACCCCGACAGAGAAGCCCGAGGAGAACGAAAGTGTTGACAAAAGCTACCAAAGAGTTAACCACCGAAAAGAATTGAAGTTCAGAAACGAAAAAAATACTTAGCTGAAAAGAGCTAAAGATAGAGTTAACTTGTTGTTAACATTGTTTTCATCAACAAGTTAAAGCCAGAGATAAGTGAAAGATTTAAAGTTTTTTTATTCCAATTGTCAAGGAGAAATCTACGAAATAAAACTGAAGTAAATCTTTAAATCAAGATTTTCCTAGAATTACAAATCACACCAAGAACAAGAAAATCAAGAAGTGAGAAATGGTGATATCATTTCTATAAAGAGACAATCTAATTCATTATGAATTAGGGGAGTGAATAGAGAAGAAGGATTTTGGAGAGAAATTGATGAAGAACAACTTCATACAGTCCTGATCAATCAAACTGAGGAAAGAGCTAAAGAATTTTATGAACATTGAGCAATAGAGAAGTACAACATTACCAAGCAGAAAGAAGTGGAGCAAAGGTATTGAAAAGATATATTGATTAGAAAGGTATTATGAGCTTACAATAGATTTGAAAATCTACAAAGTATAGTTGTATATGTGAACAGATCATTTACTGTTTCAGTTTAACCATTGATTCATAAATTCTCTTAACCGAGCAGGACATAACAATCCTTTCTATATTGAGATACATCCCAAGGAGTATAAAAAATTGTGATCATGGAGATAACATGAGATGCCAGATACTATTTGACAAACTATAGAAGATTTGGTCATAGAAGGTAGCATAGAGATGCTCGATATCAAGTGAAAAACTATTCTATTTAATTCCTGTAACAAGGTCACACCTAACAGTGTGTTTGTAACCTTTAACAGGGTTGGCTCTTCACTGAGCTCACTTCAAAAGAGTGAAAATTTTGGGTTACCGGTCCCAAGTGGTTTTTCCCTTAACAGGGTTTCCACGTTAAAATCCATATGTCAATGTGTTTATGAGTCATTACTTTAGTGTTTTTCATTACACATAACTAATTATGGATTGATCGGTATACACTAAGAAATTTACTATTTCTCGGTAAATGAAAGACTTCTAATCGGTAACAGTAAGAATAAGGTTTAACAGTGAACTTCAAGCAGTAGTTATTTGTTAAGATTGTTTGAAGGCATTCATCTTATAGGACTGAATATAACTAGAGGCTTAATCTTGTGGTACTAAGTTTTTGGGTTAATTTATTGGAATATTTGAGGCCACTAATTCACCCCCCCTCTCAGTTATTCTTACACTGATTATCTTCATGTCATCTTCTGTACTATCAAGGGAATGTCTATATGTTATATGCACAAAAGTATCAACCTAAATAGAATTGTAGTATTGAGATTGCAAATCATTTTAGGGATGCAATGTATAGTTCTCTGCAAATTCAACGATCGATATAATATTGCCAATCGGGAAAGTGTCCTTCACATCCTGAATTGTTGATCCAACCACTAAGACCTGTGACTATGCCTTGCATGCTTGTAAAAAACATTCTTCTTTAAATCTGAAATAAAATCAGCTACATTACATTCTTTTGTATGCAACTCGCATCTAGAGCTTTCACATCCACCTTTCAATGTATATTTAATAGTTTCATATACCTTTTTTTGAACAATTTTATTTCCAAAATCATGTTCACAACCCTTATAAAAACATGAATCAAACTTCACTAATCCACCACACTCTGAGCACTTTTCATTTCAGCAATCTTGTCTATAAAATAAATATCCACCATCTCTAAGACATAAAAATGATCTAGCAAGTCACTTGATGATTTTGGAAGACCACTTGCACCACACTCCATCATTTCACTAGTATGCAAAGTAGAACAAATGGATCATAATAGTTCATGGTGAATTGAAAACTCCACATGATATTTGCAACAATAAGTATTTCAAATATTAAGAGGTACACGGAAAAATGCCTTGAAGGCTTCAAAACATCTTTGTGATATTTACAATGTTGGATGTATCTTACGAAAAATTTTGAACAACATTGTTTGACTCATAGGGTCTCCATATAATGTTTAGGATGCGGGGTGCGGTCTCGAATGCCAATTCTCAACATCAAGACATCCTTCACATTTGGTGACACTCTTGAGGTCTATTTCCAAAATAGTTGAATTTGATCTTCACACCATTAGTAAGATTATTATCACGACATGGAAGTCTCCCACCATAAGCCCATACATCTTTTTGAAGAGGATCATCAAGTATTTATGTTCTTCCAGGTGCTCTATCCAAATTTTTATGATTTAGGATGAAGTCAACACAAGTTTGTCTCATCAAACGAGCCTTTCTCAAATGATGACTTACTAAGGAGGTTTTAATAACAATCCTAGCGGCTCTCATGTCTTTTTGCTTGGTATTCTTTCCAATGTAATTGAGAGAACTAAAAATATTTCTCACAATAATTACATTCCTCTCCTTTTTATTGTTCATACAAATCTTTAATTTGACTAGTATAGGGCTCATCTTCTGCATCTTTAACAGATACACAAACATTTGACATTTCTCGACTAATATCTTTTGGCTAAAAAATTGATCAAAAGTTTTGAAGCCCACAACCGAATGGTTCTTTCTGATCTCTTGCCGTCGAAATTGCTCATTATGCTCTCATCAATTTCAAGTAACCATTTTGTTTTTCTTGAAGGTCTCAAATTTGAATTTTCTCTTTCTGCCTCACAAGGGAGTTCATTTATCATATAATTTGGAGGTGTGATATTGATTTGGTTATTTTTCACCATTATCATTATGAATTCCTTCATATTCAATCAGTGGATTGTCATTGCAAATGTCCACACTTTCATTGTCCACATCTGCATGTTCATTTTTAAATCCTACATTTTCATCTTCAATTCATCCATTCTCATTTTCAATATTATTATCATAAATCATTTCAAATTCATGTTCTTCTTCACTTGAAACCACATTTATGGGTGGGCCAATGCACTCATCTTCATTCATATTTAACATACCTTGTCTCTTTTTCCGATGGGAAACCCTATGCATTTCTCTATACACTTCAATCTCTTGATTTGTGAGCTTCCTCTTCCATTTATGCTTTCGACGACTACTACTCCCCATGGTGAGACCAAAAAGGTAATGCAAAACCTTTAATAATAGATAAATTTCAAATAAAAAGGGTGGAAAAAGGTTTTTTTTTTTTCTTCCATGACTACAATCTCGTACAATTGTCTGCAAAGAACGTGGTTCTCGGATTGAGGGACCCAATGAATCATTTTTTGCTTTTGGATGCCAGTCAGACAAATCAGATATCCGATATTATCAAAATTTTGAATTCTCCCGCTCAAGTTTTTCTTTCCTCCTACAATTTGAACATTTACAATTTTCTAATTTTGTGTTTTCATTTTATTTTGAATATTTATTTTAGTTTTTAATTACTATTGTAAATTTCATTTTTATACTATTATATTTATATTAATATTATATTTTTATAATATTAATATAACTCTCTCTCTCCAAGGTATTATTGTTATAATATAAATACTAATATTATACTATTATAGAATACTAATATAAAACTAATTGATATTTAATACAATACTAATGTATATAATATAATATAAAACTAAGATAAATAATAATAATAATAATAATATATTAATACTAATATTACTAAATATCATACTATTATTAATATAATATAATACTACTATTATACAATACTCATATAAATAATTATATAATACTAATGCTATTATCATCTAATATTAATATATAATATTAAAATTATAAAAAAAAAATGAAATCTATAATATATAACCTAAACAACGAAAATCACGATTGAAAATAGCATTCAAATTGAAATATTGAAATTGGGTGTGACATATCACATATTCGATAATATTGGATATGCAAAATTATTAGACATTCGATATTATCGGATGTGATATTATTTTAGATATCTGATTAGCCTTTGTATTTGCCTTGGGTTTTGGCTTTGCAATGCCAAGCGTGGATGGTCAACCCAAAAGACGTGTTCACCTTATTTCCTTTGATCTCTAGACTTCAACCATGTAGCTAACGACCTTTTTTTCTCTTGACATTGATGAAACAAAAAGGGTTTCTTAAAGACATTGTCAGCTTTCCATCAATATAATTGCTATCAAATTTTGATTTCAGTAAGTAATTATTACTTATTTTCTAATTAAGTTAGCTCTAAAGTCCTAATTGACCGACTAGTTTAAAAACAACTATAACTTTCTAACGGTAAATAATCTTTTTGAAATCTGAAACATGCATCACATTCTATGCTTCGCCTACTATAAGAAAACAAAAGTTTTCAATTTTGTAAAATTTAGAATTAGTTAAGGTGGTCAGACATATGCGTTTTTTATTTTGAATAAGTTGTAGTAGAAAATTCATAATTAATTATTTATTTTGTAAAAAAGTATACAAAAATATGCGTCACATTTGGGCACGAGTGATCTAAATTATGAAGTAGATTACAATACCTGCTTTGATACCTGCGGTATTGTCAAGTTCAATACAAAAACCACAAGACTAACAAAAGAACTACAAGCCAAAAAGTAATCCATTCTACTCAAAATTGGAGTTTATACAAACATGATGGATCCCAAGAGTGACTAGAATCCCTTGGAAACTAAATGAAGAGTCCTCATAATGTTTATTACAAATAAACTTATTAAAACTACCAAAAATTTCAAAAAACTATATGAAAATTTAGGCCCACTTGGAGAAGGCACAACTTTCTATGCCTAGCTCCGATTTGTGACCCGTTAACTTCGTTGGAAAATGCAGTTTACCGAGAAAGAAAATACTGAAAAATTAGATCTTTGTATATTCCCAATTCCATCCCGATCAATCCGTCCACTACTCATATCTAGAATCTTGTGAAAATATATCGACATTTGATTGTGATTAATGTGGTAATACATACACATACTCTTCATCTTTTTCCTGAAATTTTCATACTACTACATTGAAATCTAAAGTTTTCAAAAAATAGATTAATTTATTTTTCAGAAAATGGCTAGTAGTTTAGAAACTACATTCAATTAACTACATATTTTGTTCTTACAACTTTTTCACATAAGGTTGATAAGATGTTCAACTTTTTATGTCAAGTTGACTAACCTTAATTTTCTGATTTTTTTTTGCCACTTAAGTCCATAACTTGGCATACCATGACCCTACATATACGCATCATTATCCAAAGATAATCTCTACTAGATTTCTCATGCATCCTATTCTTCTCACCTCTAGAGGAGTTAATATCATGTTAAATTTAAGTTGATATATTATTATTAACATTAACATACTCTAGTCATTGATCTATTGTGTAGTAGGGGATTTACTCCCTCAAATGAGGCTCATTTCTAATAGTTGTCTTCATACTATGTCTTTGTGCAATAACGACCTTCCTCCCTCAAGTGAGATCAATTTGGTTGAGTTTATTTGAAACAATTTGGGTTCTGAACAATGCCGCAATATAGAAATATATCTGTTGATAGTCATTCATTTCTGCTGAATTGGCATGGTGAACGTGGAGATTATGGTAGAGTTAGAGAATGAGAAAATTTGTCTATTCTTTTCGTTTCTTCATTTAGCATGCTAGCCAGCTAGATGTCTGGTAAAGTAGTGAGAAGCTCTCATAGAAAACAAAGTTTTAGAAAAGAAGTTTACAGTCGGGATTCTATTGTTGCTCAAAAACATAAACATGATTTTGTTGTGTTCCAAAACTTGAAGTCAACGAACAAACCAGTGGCAAATCAACTAACCAAGACTGGTATTCAATGTATAAAATGGTTTGCAAGTTTGTAAAAATCACAGAGAGAGCATAGAAAAGTAAATCGAAACTAGTGACGTGAAGAGAGGGAGGCAGCATGGTAGACTACATAAATGCAAGCAGCAATAGAGAGTCAGGAATGATGGAAAATTGTCTTGCATTGCTTTAATATCTTTGATGACGTGACCTTTTGACAGCAGGAAAAAGGAGGGCCCTAATTATTTCAATCGTCTGGTAGGCCAGAGGATGATTTTCAACCATCTATCATCAATATGAGGTTGGCCTTTTCATATATGAAATGCCTTTGGCGTAATAAAAAATTTGAGCATAAAAGTTAAAGATAAATAGATTTAAAAAGCGACGACAATGATTTAAAAGAAAATCCCAGTCAGTCAAATCAAATACATGTTCAGTCTGACGAATGCTTCTGCTCTGATTGTCCTCCCACTGACAAATCTTCACAAACATCCCACAAACGTTTCTGTTTTATTCCGTTTGTTATGGCTGGGATATATGCCCTATAATTTCATGTATGAATCATGTTTGTTTTCTTGTAAAGAGGTACATTCAGTTGGGAGTATAGTTGCGTCCTTCATTTAATCTGTTGCCACATTTTTTTGGGGCGGCTATGTAGTCGGCAATATGGTTGATATGAATTAATACCCTTCCTACATGGGGATGGATACCGAAAATACATGTTAAATGTCTAAAAGTCATCAAATTTTACCTAAATAACCTAAAATTTTCACCAAAACATACACCCATGTAAGATGACTCTTTACCATTAATTTTTGAAGTCAGAAGTGTATCCACATATGGGACAAATGTATTACGTTGTACTGTGGTTGCTTCCACAATCAATATAAAACTTTGTTTATCGGAATTTACATCTTACGCGGTCATATCCGAACAAGTCGCTTATCGGCCACGGTTGAATAACAAAATTTTAATATTATATCTCTCTTTGCGTGAACACGGGCATAGAGAGCTAGCCCCAGTGGTATACCCTGAGTCTGACCAAACTGTCTCATCAATCTCATGCAACAGAATCTTTCTATTACTAGTGGTGTTCGACCAATCAACCACCAAGGCATAAACATGAATGGCATCTCTCTATCATCCCAGGCCTCACATTCTAAGTAAGGATGCTAGCACACATGATCTATATCATCTAACATTTGGTTCCAATAATCTAGCTTGCCGAGATGGGGCTAGACAATCACTCTGACATATATAAAAAATTAGGGTCAATCAGGAGTCTGAACCCTATCAGTAATGGGTTTCATAATCGGGAGGTGCTCCCAAGACCAAAAATTTAATACAACGACATCAACAGAAAGCACAACACTATATATATACACCACATGATAAAGATCATGATATAACTGTGCGAATAAATATGAACCCCACAAAAATATGTGAGGATGAACAATCATGTCCTCTATAATCTGGCCCCAGCCTATAGCAAATCCATGTTCACGTCTATCAGGGAGTAGAAATTCTCCAATCAATCCAGCAAGTATGACAAGAAGTGGATCATACGCCAATAACTGTACCCATTGAATGTTTTCATCACTAATGGTAGGATCTTTGAAGATCCAATGACACACCTCTCTATCATAGATGTGATTATAATAAATCAGCTCACCCATCACTGTGATGCATAAAATCTTGTATACATCCTCGGGGGTAATGCACCCATCGGTAAATGGAAAGTATTGTGGTCCGAGTTCCAACGCTCGACCACAACAGTCAGTAAACTCCTATTCACCTGGAACTCAGGCATCTCAAGCAAAAAACATAAACAACATTGAGCTATTACTTGTCGGTTGTGACCTAACAAATCCTCAATCAAATCCAAGGACCAAGGATATGGACCTCTAACTTGCAGTTTTTGAAAGGAAACCTATTTTGGAAATGAAAGTGTGAATTAATCAGTAAACATCATCAATTTAATCATCTAAAGTCAATCAAATCAAGTAATTTTATTATCTACTTGCTCATCATGAGTGCATCAACTTTCATAACTCTAGATCTTGAAAAAGGAAAATAACCTAATGATCTAAGTGACATCAAAAAGATGAAAATTTCATAGCATCGTCACACAAAATAATAAATTTATCCTTGCAATCAGACGACGAGTGCATACTTACAACAATCATGTTGTAAAAACTCCAAAAAGTGTATTAACAGGCTTACGCACTACTTCACCAAAGTGTACGCGCTCAAACATCCTACGCGCTACAATTTTATGTAGTACGCCCTATTATATTCTTACCATGCCATATGCAATGTCCACATGCTCAAAGATCATCATACGCGTTGAAACTCTTTGTTGACCCGTTATCAAAATCCTACTTTTGCACTTAGACATTGCAGACGCATTCAAACTTACATGGTATGCACTAAAACTAATAAAATTTTAAAAAAACTATCTAAATCTGCACCTAGATTCCAAAATAAAGCAATTAAATTCAAAAATAACAACGAAGGACAAATAGCGATACGTATCGGAGGTCCATAGTAGGCTGGGCGCTGGAATCGGCAATCTCGCTCAAACTTATGCTCTCAAATTGACAAAACCTTGGCTACATAGGAGGGATAAACAGAGCTCTAAGAGGGTGAAATGATAAGAGTAAATGAGAAAACAGTAGGGTAAACAATTTTTTTAACCCTTATATACCACCAAAAGTGCCTTTTAAGGGGTATTTTTACCATTTTTTTAACCAATCATCATTTCTAATCAAATGTTTTGTGCATGGGGCATTGGTAGAACTTGTTTATTACTAGGCAATGAATTGAAATCATACCTTCATTCTAAAATTTGATAACTCATTTTAATGACGATACTCAACCAAATTTCTCAAAATTCAATTGGTAATTAAATATCTAGGCATTGAATAAAAGGGAAACAAAATATAAAGGTCATATAATTCCAACCATGTGGTGGGAATATGATTTTGGGGAATATAAGTACTCATTCTTAATTGATGGATTAGAGTTTATGTCATCACCATGTTCTGGACAGTGTAACGAGTGCTTCTTACTCTTCCTCTTCATATGGCTATCATTGAGAAACACAAACGACTATGAAGGATAAAATGTAGTGGACATCTCCTCCAGATAGAACCACATGTACGTTGTCTCCCCCTATGGATAGGAACCCTGCTAGCACTAAACCATGGACACATCTAAACGGATTTCATTTTAGATGGATTTGTGTTGGGAGTTAGATTAAACAACATTGCATCATACTGCTGAAGATTAAGCATGAAATGCTTGACACTCACTCTGAAGGCTTTCACTTGTTCATGTATCTATGGCATTACTCACATCACGCCCTTCAACAACCTAATCGATTCATTCTACAATGCCTTTGTCTGCAGAGGCGAATGAGCATAGATGACTATATCACGATAGTGTGACGTACCTGCACCATTGGATGTGTTATAATCACCTAACTAGGGTGGTTTGGTGTTTTTCTCTAATATGAACGAATCACTTTGCATGCAAAAATAACCTACATTCCAATTATCGTGTTAATAGAGCACAATCATTGTACATAACCATGGCATGATTAAATGATACAAACAAAGAGTATATGAGAACAAAAATGACTTGCCACTGACAGCTTCTGTAGTATCAGAGATGGCACCAATCATAGCTGAAACCTTCAATGCATGCTTACATGTGTTTGCCTATAGGGCCCAAGGATAATCACATGTACAGGTGTGCACCACATGTCCTAGCCACATACCAACTGCATGATGTGTGGACTATGACCTAGTATTGTCATGGATTAGTTTCATCAGGAAAACAATCAACATCGAGAAATGCATTTGCCTTCTCTATACTATTATGCAAGCATCACACCCTATAGTACACAAGGAAATCAAAGTATTTTAACTTCTCCATCTGCATGCAGAATGGTTCTATCTCAATACATAAGGGTATAGTATAGATGGTTCATCTGACACTTGCCTTTATTTTGACGGTCACGAAGATACCATGTCTTCAATGTGTAATGGTATAATTCTATGTCGGTGTTTGTGTTATGGTTTACATGTGGGAAGATTCAAAAAAATTTGGCCCACATTTTTGTATGTACACCACAAGATTAGCTATGAAGGGAATGTACTATAATAAAAAAAAAGGATCACAAAATAAAAAATGACTGCACAATGTGACTAGGTGATCTTATCTATACGACCTGACCCTTTACACTAGTCCTCCAAAATAGTCTTTTAGGTTGATCAGAAAACTGCTCAAAAAAATTATGCAAAATACAATAAGTGATGTCGTTGCTCTCATCCATTTCCATAATTATCGCATTGGGGCAATTAAAAAATGTCATTTCTCTATCCTTCGATATGTACTTGTATATGTTCTTTAGCCATGCCCAATGTACATGCCAATTGCATAGAATGATAAGATAGTGAAAATTTTCCCTAGTACACATGAATTGATAGAGTGTAACTGACTTAGCTCATGGGGAATAGACAAAAGATACATGTAAAATGAGTTGAAAAGCGTAGTCAGATAAAAAGATAGATGCACTGACTGTATGGCTTGTATCTCTGCATTGACATCATAAGTCAAGAAGGCATTCACCTTCCAATCATTTCTAACTATATTTCCTTGAGTATATACAACAACTAGCCACCCTCGATTGTCTTCGATGTTGTTATGGCAGCATACATCCCATGCAACACGCACCCCTGACTGCTTCTTGTCAAATATGACCAACAAATATAATTGATACTGCACAATTTGAACCTTACGAAAATGAATGCAACATGTTGAGGGCATGTAACAAGTTGAACCGGTAATTAGTAGTCACTGCAAGCATAATTGCAGATGTCTCACCCTATATTTGTTGGTCACAAATGTCAAATCTATGGAGATTATAGAATCCTATGAGTGTTGAACCATCGTATTAAGCATCCATGGGATCTGTATACAAATAAAAAAAAGTGTCCCATCTTCATTGGGCTCCTACCAAAAAAGAAATTATTCCAATCCACTTCCCTCCATTTAAGGATACTAGTGCGATCATGAATATGTTTTTGCGCTTGAATGGACTTCACTCTTCTCCATGCATTCATGACATCTTTGTGTGTTAGGAAACTATCTGTCTTACTGAACAAAGTCAAAAAAGTCAGATGTCTATCCATAACAACATCGACACTGACATCGATTGCCAATAGGTTCTCTATATAAGCATTGCATTCTACAAAAAGGTTCGGGGATAACTAAGACCATGGCTCCTTTCTTAGATCATTTTCATTGTGACAAAATTCACCTTCTGCATCTACATGGAACATTTTAGTAATTTACTCAAATAGCCACATCTGGATTACAAAACATAACCTTAACATTGAAGTGGCATTGACAACCCCTTTTCTTTGTAAACTGTCCGACGTGTTGCTTAGCTGTTGGTTTGTTCCTATTATCCTTTGGACCGAAGGAACAACAATAACTGCACAACCAAAAACTCACGATGTCAACTCAAAATGTTTTGCGACAATTTGTTATGAAAATTATAATGTTGATTATTTTACTTGCCTCGGATACATTTGCATTGCGTTGTCCTTGAAATTCATGGGGCTGTGTTCTCCTTGGTAGATGCAAAAAAAAAAATGAAGTTACGACACTGTCCCTCTTTGAGTGTCATCTTTCCAAGCTACGCTTCAAAAGTGGATAGATAAAGAAAAATAATAATAATTCTTTGTTAACAACTTTAAGGGCTTACACTAAACATAACCAAGAAATACTAAATATTACTTGTAGAATTACACAATGTACATGTAGTGGATGGTTGGAACTGATAAAATATACAAAGTGCATACATTCATTAAATAAATAATTATATCGAATGCCTCCAGTCGCTCTCAGATACGAGGCAGATTAATCACATGTACAAAACAATTTTCAACAACATTTGACCCTAATAAGCATAGCACATTATAGGTACACTTGTTGTCAACCACCTCTAAGTCCTCTATTTGTTGAATACTACATAGTGTCAATGCAAAAAACATACTACATTTTGTAAATGGAAGAACCATTTGGTTGGCACAACCATGTTTGATAGAGAGTCATTGAATTGATAGACCAACTGATTACACAATTCTCTTGTTGATTCTCATTTAATGCTTAACATATAAGCTATAAATTCCTTTGCCCCTACTCAGGCACTCGTATCACCATATCTATATGTATGTGGTAAATTTGGCCTTGTTAACTCACCATACACTTCAACATAGTCCTTCTTCATCAGATACACACAAGACTGAATATGTGATTATTCATCTTGTCTGTCTGCATAATTTGACCTGTTGCCTTCTATACAGACGGGGTTTTCGAAATAGCTTTCAGAACGAGAGTCTCACAACCATAGACCAATCTAGGAATGAAGGATTTTTCTCCATGAATGCAATGCAATGCAAAGTTATTCTAAGAATTGGAAGATGTAAGATTAATCTAAGACATGATTTCAATGCAATTATTCTAGAAATTGAAAGTAATCTATTGCAAAATGAAATTATTCTATATAAGATTATCAAGAAATGTGGCAATAATTCAGTATTCTAACAATGCATGAAAAATGAGTGAGGGTTTGAATGAGAAAATGAGAGTTCTTTTATAGACTCAAAGATGATCAGAATAGAAACTTTCCTCTTTGAAATAAAACAGATAGAAAAGTCAGCTCAGAATAGAAAGTTTTATTTAAAAGAATATAATAAATTGTTTTCTCTCTGCTTAAACTGTTTTCTTTCTTTGATTTTAATTGTTTTATTTGATTTTAATTGTCTTCTTTGTCTTTAAAGCACAATTAATTCAAAGTTTCTATTTCTGAATAGAGATAAGATTTTTGAGAGAATATCCAATTAATTAAATAAATATGACCTCATAAGTAGGTTTTTCTCAATTATCTGAATAATTAAATTCAATTATTGAAATGAGGATATTTATTTAATAACTAAATATTATTTAATTCATTTTTCATGTGTCTTAGCTAAAGAGGGTGAATTTAATTTAATTAAAGTGCGAGGACTTTATAATTGAATTAATTCAATCATAAGGTTTGTTTAGCCAATTGGTATTTAGGAATTAAATATAATGTATGATTAATGCAGATTTAGGATTTTCTACATTTGACACTTAGGTCGAGTAGAGTTAGTTAAAACTCAGAATTGCCTAGTACAATAGGACTTTGATGATCTAAAAGAGTGACAAATGCAACAAAATTGGTTAGGGTTGCAAGATGCCAATTTTGGGGTGTTACATTTTGCCCCTATTTGAATTGATGTGCGAGTAGCGCATTGATTCAAATAATAGTCAGATGCTTGAAGCACAAAAGAATAGATTTTGAAAATTGATGATGCAAAGATCGATTGATGAAGATTTCAGAGCCATCTCCAGGACAGAGCTTGACTCTACGAAGTCTAGGTTAGGTCGTTGAGACATCGGTCAAATAGAGTTTTTGAGGGTCATCTTCAGAACGAAATTTGATCCCCCAGGGATCCAGGTTAGAATGCCCTGATACCTAATAGATTGAGATTTCGAGAATCATCTCCAAAACGAAGCTTGATCCTTAGGGATCCGGGTTAGAATGCCCTGATACCTAATAAATTTGATATCTTTCACAAGGTTGTCCCCAGAACGAGGCTCAACCTTCAGGAGTCAAGGTTAGATTGCCCCGATACCTGTCCAACAAGATAATCAATAGGGATTTTAGGACTATCTCCAGAACGAAGCTTAGTCCCCCAATATCTCGGTTAGATTGCCAAGACACTGGTTAGATAGATATCTTTCACAAGACTGTTCCCAGAACGAGGCTCAATCTTCAGGAGTCGGGGTTAGAATGCCCCGATACTTGTCCCAAAAAGATTATAAATAGAGATTTAGAATTATCTCCAGAGCGGAGCTTGATTATCAGGAGTCAGGGTTTGATTGCCCCGATACCTGTCTCAAAAGATAGTTTTTCGAGAACCATCTCTACAATGGAGCTTGATCCTCAAGGATCTGAGTTAGATTGCTCAAATACTTAAAAGATAACGAGATGTAGGGAACAGAGATGCCCCTATTGATTAAAAGTCATGGAACACCCAGTTTTGACTGTGAAGTACGAAAAACTGAACATGCCCCAAGTGATGAGATGCCCCTAGCAATGAGGACTTTTGAGAATCAGATCAGATTGATTGGAATAGATTCAATGATGTAATCATCCTGCCCCCTCGGGAGCGAAATGGAAAGATGACACGTCATAATGATGATGGAGAGTGAAAAATCACAGATAGATGTTGAATCGGAGATCAAGAAGAACTCATAATAGATTATGGGAGAATTCAGAAGATTCAGAATCAATTTCGAGCGATTTCGAGGTCTGGTTGACCAAGTTTGACTAGGGTTGACTAGAGTTGACCAAAGTTGACTTTTGAGGAAAAAAGTCAAAGATTTGATAAAATGATGAGAAGATATGATTCTGAAAAGAAAGCGACGTCAGAAAGTTGACTGCACAAGCATTCGATTGCGTCAGTCCCAAAAATTTTAAAATGCAATTTTGAGCGATATAGAAGTGTTAGATTTTGATTTTGATCACGAAAATGGATTCAGAGCAGTCAAATTAGGTAGTGGTGAAATTTTTGCGCAAAACGGAGCACTTTGAAAAATTAGGTCAAAACCTATATAAGGACAAAAAGGTCATTTTCAAATCATTTCAACCTTTTGACTTTTGAGAATTGAGCTCTGAGTGAAAAAAAATGGCACGGACCGATTCGAGCGATCGAGGAGGCACAACCGGCCCGCAGCATACGAACCTCCAGTAAGTAGTCGATAAACCTCTCTGCATTTAAAATTTCGTTGATTTCGGTCAATTTTCTATGTTTTTCCGCGTTTCTAGAAAAGTGTCCGTGGGTTTTTGCGCAAAGAAGTAGTTTCTTCGCGCAGCCCGTAGGGAAATCTCGCGCGATGAAACTACATTTTGCGCAATTCGGTGAGGAATCTAGCGCGATGAAACTACATTTTGTGCCATTCGGTGAGGAATCTCGTGCGGGAGAGTACCCATGTTCACACGAGAAACCCTTCCATAGGGTGTTTTCTCGCGCGACTGGTCATTAAAGTTCGCGTGAAAGACCAATGTTGCGTTACATAAGGCATGACTTATTTACACATTTACAAAATTGAATTTAAATACAATCATGCATAATATTTTCATGAATAAAACACTTAACAATGAGACTCATGTCTCTTTGTATAGAAGAACCTTAGCATTACGAAATTTACATAGGTCCATTCATGAATCCTCATTTTAGTACCATGGTCAATTTCCTGCACATTCATTGCACTCATTAGTAGGTCCAATAAATCAACACATAAACATAGCAAGATACATAATGTAAATCGAACACACATTCATTCACATTTGCATTATGATTCATTGCAATTTTAAACATCTGCATCTAATCCAATATGCATAACATAAACTCTTAATCAATTCGCATCCTGATATTATTTAACATACATATCCATCATATTGCATCATTAAAACTTAACCATGTAAATAATCTGCATTAACTAACATAGGACATCCCCTAACTAGGTATACATCAACCTCAGAATGTTGAATAACATAGTATGGGATCTTACAAATCCTCAAATAATAACATGTGTTCAAATAGTCCAAGTGTCAAAATCAGTGTCAACTAAAGAGCATAATAAGGGAAAAACAGTGTTAAGTTATGACGGGCTTGGGTAGGCTTCACAAATTGTCCTTTCTAGGGTCGAATTTCCCTTTGAGGATATAATGAAAATAAAATAAAAAATCTAAATATGAAAAGAAGCTTGTACCTACCATGGACAATTTTCCCACCTTGCATGGATGGATTTAAAATGTGAATGCTTGCTTGGATGAATAAAGATTATGGACTTAGCCAAATTTGGAGAGTCTTGTCATGCCTTGCATACCTGTCCCTACATTTTGTAGGCAAAATGTTGGGTCCCCCTTTTTCACTTTTGCCTTGTTTCTTTTCCCCTTTGTCTTTCTTCGGCCTTTGCTGCCGCAAGGGTCGTTTTCTTTGTTTTTGGTTCTCCTTGCTCCAAGGCCCGGCCCCGGAGTGTTTGTCTTCTTCGTTCTTGCCGGATTCCGGACTCCGAGATTCTTTGTCACCATTTCCTCTTTTGCTAGAGGATGCGGTTGCATGGAATCCCTGGGCCCGGAGTCTGGAGGTTTGCCTTTTTCAGGATTTTGCGGAAGGAAGCAACATGTTTTTACCCTGAGGGTATAAATAAATTTTATCTATCACTTTCACATTTACCGCGAACAAATTACCCAGAGCTACTTCAGAGCGATTAAGGCGATTAAGTAGCGATTGGGTGCGAATTTCTCTCGGTGATTAATGGTGCTTGAACAACGATTAACAGTTGTGCATTTGTGGTCGTGTGAGATTGGCCAGTTGCAGAGCACCTCTCGTGCTCGTTCTCCCACATTTTCTGCGTTCGAAGGTAGGCCCTTCTGTTTCCTCCCTCGTGTTTTTCGGTTTTTGCTTTGTTTGTGTTTTGGTTTGTTTTACTTTCGGTTTCTCCCTCGTTTCCGTTTCTGCTTTGGTTTCTGGTTTTTCATTTTGCTCTTGGCGTCGCCTCCCGCTGGTGGGACGGCTCTGCCAGAGGGTTGTCCGCCCTTTGTGCGATTGTAAATTAATGTAAATGCTTGTGCATACGCTATGAATGTGTAACTAGTTGTATATAGGTTTGTTTTTGGGCCAGCCTGCGAGTTGTGCTTCGGCCCTCGTTGTGCTTCGGCCCTCTGTCTGGTTTTGTACATTCCTTGTGTATCCTGCCTTTCTATTTGGTGGCGAGCTCCTCGCGCCCTGCACGTTTAAGCCAAGTTTGGAGCTCGCCCGCATGGTGTTCTCATGGCTCGAACTCGGCACCTCGCCTATTCGAGCCATGGGAGTTTTCTCTCTCCTCTATCATTTCGTCTTAATGGCGGGATTAACTCCCCTACGGGTGAGCATTCAAAGGACATCCCATCTGGCATTCATTTCCCTCGTGTCAGCCCACTTGTCGCCATTAAGAGTCTTTACACCGCCTGTCGCGTGGCCACGTGACAACCCATGTCAGCCAAGTACGGCTCGCTGCCAGTCACATCGATAATGGCTAGTTTCTTCAGACTCCAGGTAATGGGAAGTCCCTGGGTCTTCATCCCATTTTTGTCGCCTAGACTGATACCTTGGAGCCTCCGGGTGTTGATCGGAATCCAATCCTTGCTGACTTTGATATTCTGGAATTTTGATGCGTACTAATATCCTTTGAACAGGGGCAAGATGGTGGTGAATTCCTCGGAGTCCATAAAGCGTTTTTATATCATATTATAAGTATTAATGGTTCTCCGGTTTTGTTGGTTGCAGGTAATCCATCAACATGTCTGAAGTAACAACTCCTCCTAGAAGTCTAGAGCTTCCAACTACCTCCACTCGGGCGGCCACGAAAACCAAGGCAAAAAAGATGTTGGCCAAGCTTCCATTAACCTCCAAATACCCGAGGGAGGGTGTTCTTGTGGGGTCCAAAGTGGACTCCAAACTGGAGGAGATCACAGATACCGAGCCTGGACTATGGGTTGAAATGTAGAGCCTTGTCCAAACCATGTACCAACAGAGGGCTGTCGGAGAAGATATGGCAAAGAAAGTGGCTGCCTCCAGCATCATTAAAGCTGCAAGCTTCCCCTGCTCGGTGCATGCACCGGAGCTGATCCTTCAATTGGAAACACTTTACAACGCCCCCACTCGGGTTGTTTTTCTTGTTGACCCTCTACCATTGCACTACCCAGCACCCATTGTCAATCTGGATGCCGCCACTTTTGCTTCGAGGCTGGGGATCCCCAATTCAAGTGAGCCATTGTTATCTCCCGGTCTGTATCACTAAAGGAGTTTGAGGAGATCTCCCTCCTTGCTCGACAACATCTCAATACTCACTGGCTAAAGTCCCTGAGGAGAGACTATAAGAAGATGAAGCTGGAGATTCCCCGCGGAGACTTTAAAGAATGTATTCAGGTGGGAATCATATTTTGTACAGGCTCTTCGGAGAGCCCCATGCTTGGGACTTTTCGGCATGGATGTATTACTTCCTCTACTGCATCACTACCCACAGTCAAACCTTCGACTGGGCGACAATCATTGCCAACCATGTAGACTTCTAGCTCAAGAATGTCCTCCGGAATTCGAAGTTCTACATGACTTCATATGTATTGTGGGCATTGGCCCAACAGAGACCCGCTTTTTGGGGTTCGCAGACAGTGGGCATTCTCGAGAACGGGCCCGGCCAGTTGGTCCCATGGGAACATTACCCCCAGGTTCAGTGGGAACTTAGCTTCCCTAATTTTTGCAGGGTGAACGATGCGTTCATTTACCACAACATTTTGACACTTACTCGGGACACCGGGTACCGGTTGTCGTAGGAGGCGATGAACTTGGTGAGCAGTTACAACAATTATTTTATTCAATTCCAGCAGCATACTTACATTCGGGTTACCGGCTTCTCCGGGAAACCCTACCTACTCCCCAGGCATTGCGGGGATAGGATTATTCTTTTGGAGTTCTGCAGGTAGATCCTGGAGCTCCACGAATTCTTCGCCTTGAAGAAGGTCACATCCATTCTGTTCCCGTTGGTTTGCTAAAGAGTATGGGGCTGGCAGAATTCGACCAGACCAGAAACAATTTTGATCCCGTAGGCAAAATAAGGGAGGCGCTACCCCGGGCCTCCGCACCACACAAAGATAACATTGAAGATTTCTGGGCGGATTGCCAGGATAGTTTTGATCTCCGGGCCCGACAGCACTCCTGGATGTCCAAAGGTTTAATGAAGGCCCTCGGCCTTTGAGGTTTCCCGAAAGATTTTACAAACGATGGGCCTCTGGAGGACCCATCATATAAAGAGTAGGAGATCGACAAGTTGGATCTCCCTCCGGTGGATTGGGACACCCCAGAGAACTTAACGATTGAAGATGTGAGTCACCGCATCATTGATAATAGTCACAAATATTTTGAGAGGGTGTGTCCGACGAGCACCCGTAAGGGTTCAATTTTACGGGGGTCTACTTCGACCTCCGAAGCCGCGGGATCAAGAAAAAGAAAGGGGAAGGAGAAAGAAAGTACCCCGGCCCAAGTGCCTTCCCAAGGTCCGCTCCCAATGATGGAGCAAATACAAATACAGATGGAGGCGTCTAGGTTGACGAGCCAAAAGATAAGCGTCCAGCTCTCTCACGGTCTCCTAGAAACTCCGATGGGATCCGCCCGCCTGGTGGGATCCCCTTCGTTGGCAGCACTTATGAGTAGGTAGAGATTTGCCGAGGCGAAGTCTGCAGATATTCTAGATGTCGGGGCCCTGTTACAAAGAAAGAAGCAGAGGGTAGCCAATCCCCCAAGCACAGACACGGTCCCCGACATGCCCAATATTCTCCTTGTAGAGGTCAGTTCGGACTCCCCTGAATTGGATGACCTCCCGGAGACCTCTCCCTCGCACGACGACTTCGATGACATCTTCGGGATGGATGAGCTCATGAATCTACACAGGGAGATAGATAAGGCGGTAGATGAAATAGATGCACATGAGGTGGAGACATTCCCCAATGAAGGGGAGACGCTAGAAAAGGAGGTGGTCCCAGAACAAGAGGTCCAGGAACCTGAACAAAGAGAAGCACAAAGGGAACCTGAACATGAGGAAACACTGGTCCAGGGGACCGAGACAGGTTCAAGAAAAACAAACGATGAGCAACCGACAACTGGGGAAACCGGACCCACGAGATCAACCTTACCCCCAACCGTCACACTCCAAACGCCTTCAGCTACTCCAGGTGATCAAGTGCCCCGGAGTACAACATTCGGCGAGGTGGTCTCGATGGCCACACAGTCAAACATTGGCCCGACACCTCCGCCTCCTCCGAAAAATGTGCCCAAGGAGAAGGATGTCTCAGCGAATAACGCCGAAGGAGAACGACAGCATCAGGATGAGGGGAAGAACCCTGAAGATATAAATGTCGATTCAACAGATGCTGAGAAAGACGGGGAAATCCTCGATGATACAGGTGATACTGATGCCGGCAGAGATGAGGTCCCAGACATCACAGATAAGCACGCCACCAGGGCGGATGACACTGAAGCCTCCGGAGAGTAGGAACAGGAACAGGAAAAAGAAAAGGTGCCCGATGAAACCATAGATACCGGGAATGCACCACCAGACTTAGAAGGAGGTCCCAACACTCAGGGCTTAGCGAGAAAACCTCCCCAGCTGCCACAATGGCTGGTAGAATCTAGAAAGAGGAAGGCCCCGACGACAGTAGGTGTTCCCCTCTCCTTGGCCGAGATGATGGCCCAAAACGTGGAGGCTAAGAAGCCCAAGAAGGCCCGGACAGTCCATACCCTCCGGACCGGTCTGGGAGGAAGCACAGTTGCAATAATTGCAACACCTCCCCCAGATACAGATGCGGCAATAACAAGGGCATAGGATTATGCAATCACAGAAGTGCCTCTGGGGAGGAGAGATAAGCAGGGTGAGCTAGACCTACTAAGGGAAGCTAGTCGGACGATCGAAGCCCGGTATGATAAACAGGCACAAAAGTTGAAGGAGGAAAGAGAAAAAATGAAAATCTCCTCAAACTTCTAGCAAAGCTTACACAGCCCCTGGCCGAGATCCATTCGGAAGCCTCCACCTCCGGACCACCGCTTCCGCAGGGTGACATGGATGCTCTTAGGGCCATGAAGAAAATGGCGCAGCCTGTAGACAGGTGGATCGCCGAATAGATCAAGGTCGTAAGACAATTTTTAGAGGTGTCACTCCCGGACCTTTACTTGGCCAATAATCTCTTGGGCCAAGTAACTAATGTCATTGTCCTTTGGGAAGGGAACTTAGAGAAATATGAAGGGTGGAGGACCGGGTTAGAAGAAATAATAAACTTCGGGGAAGAGGTCGTCACAGAGGCGGGAATTTCGGGAGAAAAAGCATTCGAATTCCTCCGGGCCTAGTACTCTAGACTTGGCCTCAAAATTGAGATAAGCAAGCAACTGGTCATGACCTTAAAGGAGAAAGTCATGGCGGTCTGATATCCTTTGGACCTGTTGTGAATTCTTCACCCCATCACCCCAATCAATGGGGACCCCCTTTTGAGTAGCTGTCTTGGTGTTTAGAGTTAGATTTCAGAGTCTTTTGGGATGGAATTTGTTATCTTTGTGTGCTCCTTTCTTCCTCCTCTCTCCCTTGAGCTGGTGGGATTTTGGCTCGCATAGAACAGATCCTTGTCCCATGCGCCTTAGATTTCCACCCTTAATCTTGAAGTGCAAATAAATGCTAGAAAGGGGTAGGTTTAGGTGGCAAGGTGGAGTAATGATTGTAAACCTTAGAAAGGGGAATCAGGGATTTTGGTGACTTTCACCAGTAGCAAAAGGGTTGTCCTATGACTGGGCAGATTCCACCCAGCAAGGGGACTGAATTTGTCATATCCCCCTTCATTTTCCACCTTCTTCACTTAGATGAAATTCGATTCCCTGGGCATAGTGGTGAGTTTTTTTTGGTTTGAGTGGTGGTAGATCCAACCTTGGGACGATTTGTTTTGAAGTATCTTCCTTGGTGGAATTGTCCTATGTATGGGACAATTCCGCTGGCATCTATTGTTCCCCTTTTTGCAGGCATTTGCAGCCACGATTCCAATATGGATGTGATAGTTTTTCATAGGGAAAGTTAGAAGGAAGACTTAGTTTCGAAGGCCTTAGGTGGAGGAAGGGCAAATAGGATTTGATGTCATTGAGCAGAATTTTCCTGTGTCCTATGACTGGGCGGATTCCACCTAGCCACAGGACAGGGGTTGTCCTATACCCCATGAAATTCCGCCCTCTCTTCCTCATGTGAGATAGCTTCCTTCGAGTGTAGAAGGTATTTTGAGAAATGATTTAGTCATTTTCGTGAAGGGGAGGTGTATTTTTGGTGTTGTCTTGTCTTCCTTGGGGCGGAATTGTCCCATGGATAGGACAATTCCGCCATGGAGTTTATCTCCTCCTTTTCTCCTTCCCAAGCTCCCTCACACCTGGGTTATTTTGAAGAGTGGTGTGTTGGAAGAAGGTCGTATTGTTTATTGAGTGTTTGATGATCTTTAGAGGATAGGAGTTTGGATTCCGTGAAAAATGCAAGTTGTCCTATGACTGGGCGGATTCCACCCAGCCATAAGACAGGGATTGTCCTATACACAAGGAAATTTCGCTCCCTCCTTTGCATGGTAGAAGTCTTCCTTAGTAGGTGGGGAGTGTTTTGAATTGTTTCTTTTGAAGTTTTGGGTGGAGATGGAGGTGTTTTCAAGGAGGCTGTCTCATATCTCACTGGGCTGGTTCCCTCTCTTCCTCATTCTTTAGCCTTCCTCCTCCCCTTTGGTGATTGAAAACGAAGAATTTAAAAAAAGAGCCGTGTGCAAGGCATGCAAGTGTTGATCCTTCAGAAGGTTGCCAAGCTAGAAATCATTTTTTTTCTTGTGTCCTATGACTGGGCGGATTCCACCCAGTCATAGGACAGATTGTCCTATAGACCCAAAATTTCCACTCCCTAGTAGTTTCCTTGGAGAGAGGTGTCTGTTCCTTGGGCGGAATGGCTTGGGTGTCAAGGGGTAAGGATCTCAGTCCAAGGAGGGAAGCTTTCCTTCTCCTCCTTGGGCGAAATTGTCCTATGTATGGGACAATTCTGCCCTCACTTCTTATGCCCCTCTTCCATGCAAGTCGGCCTCTTAACAAAATTAGAAGTTGGAATTAAATGCAAGTCGTCCCCAAACATGAGATAAATAAAAATTTAATGCCAAAGTTGGCCCTATTGGAATTCAAATTTAATATTTTTATTGCATTGGTTAAAGATACAAGTCGGCCTACTAGGCAAGAGGGGTGCAAAATACATATAAATGGAGGGAGTTTTTGATTCATTTCACACCAAACACCAGTGAATTTTCCCTCCAGCTGCAGTGCAGATCTGGAAGACATCATATTCAAATAAGAAGCAAATCAAGGCAGCAGGAGTGCTCCTTTGGTCCATTCCCTTAATACTTCAAGAGAAGAAGCAAATCGACATAATTTCATAGAAGGAGCAGCTGGCATTCAGTGCGAATCTTAGAATTTCTGGGAGATTAGAGGTCATTTAGTCACCATTATATAGGTGATTCTTCTCCCAAGCAGCAAGATAATTCGAAACAATAGCATATTTTATGAGAGCTCAACCAGCATTTAAAAGGTGTTTGCTTTTCTGATCCATTTTGATAGTCCTTGAAAGGAGAGGGCTGATTTGCTCATTCTGTAGAGGACAGCAGTTGACATTTATCCCAAGTCTCAGAATTTGCAGGCAGGCTACAGGTATGGTGAAAATCTATATTTCGTAGGTAACAAGTATGGGAGTGGATGTTAAAGATTACGAGGTTGACTTCCAAAATTGAATTATTTCCCTTCCATCATCTTTCCTTCCTAGACTTCATGCTTTAAACATGTTAAATCAGAGAAATAATCAGTTTTCCTTAATCATGCTTTAAATCTGGAAATTGTATTTTAGACAGGGTAGTTAGGTGCCCTGTTCTCTCCCAGGCAAGCTGGGTGATGGTGTCCCTTCTTATTGAATTCTGGAAGTTAAAGCATAGTAAATAGATCAGATTCACATTACACAATTTAATTAATAAATCTAGTTCAGAGGTTGTTTCCAGAATTTTGGCATGAATTAATTTTGATAATATTGATACTTGCAGACTGAGGGATGGCTGATCCAGCATCCGGAAAGGCACAAAGGTTAGCACAATTGAAGAAAGACACAGAGGACATGATGCCAAAGACTGTTTTCCCATCCAAGTGGAAGAAGATTGGAGACACGAACTTGGACCAGTCAACATGATCCGGATGAAGGATAGGCTTACAAGAGAAAGTCCATCAATGCTGGCCAAGAAGATGGCTAAGAATGGGATCACCCAAGCTGCAAATTTCCCTCCTACCCTGCCATGTCCAGAACTTATTCTTGAATTTGCCACGCATTATGACCACCAGACCAAGACAATTTATTATATAGATGGATCAGAGAAGAAGTACTCGTCTGCCTAAGTGACCGGGTCATTGAGGAAGTATTCGACATACCACATCACAGAGTCAGCGTCTTCATGACTAGAGATCAAGCACACAAGCATTACACCGACAATATCAACCACTATTCAACCCTCTTGTGTGAGGAATGGCTCAAAGAGCCAAGGAAAAGACATTCAAAGTTGCCTAAATTTACAAGGACTGATATGAAAGAGGAGTATGGTGACCTCATCTTGATGCTGAGCCGAGTTATGGGAATCCCACAAGCAGGGGTGCTTGAGCCATGGATGTTCTACTTCATTGAAAAGATTTCGAATGAGGGTGTCATGTTCGATTGGGCTCAACTAATAAGCGAGAACTTGGATCTCCATCTGAGATTAGTGCACAATTCTAAGACTTTTTACATGGGATCCTACCTCTTCTACATGATCGCTGGCATGTTTCAATATCCGGGGTTGAAGACTTTGGGCGATGTGGGCAAGGAACCCGGGCAGTACCTAGTGCATGAGTGTTACCCCCAACTTCACCTCCATCACAACAAGCATTTTAAGATATTCTACGATGCCTTCGCCATGAGAACAGTGAGGACACTACAGGGTGCTCCCCAGAAGAGGCTATCTTTAGAAGCAGAGAATTTGATAAAGAAATACGGATGGTGGTATATCCAGTTCGAAAAGTTCACATACATCTGGATAGTGGGAAGCACTTGCTGTCCAAAGAGGCTACCTAGGTATCCACCCAACATATTAGTGGTGATGGAAGTAGCAAGGCAGTTGGGTCACTTTGATAAGGTGCAGAAGCTCAAGCATAGGCAGGGGGTTGCTTTTCCACTTCAGGCAGGGGTTGATAGTTGCAATTCTTTGGCAACTATGGCAGTGGCAGAGGAGGAATTGAAATATTATTCTTTGGCTCTTTACGAAGGAAGACAGAGTTTTGATCCTAATGGGCAAATTCGAATGGCATATGGGAGTCCCTACAGGCATGTACATCACATTGAGGACTATTGGGCCAATGCGGCCGATGACCTCGAAGTAAGGAAGAGAGCTTTCTCAAGATTGACGGTTGATATGATGAGAAAATACAGATGGAGGCAGCTCCTGATCCCAGACCAGCTTGATGATGATGGTAAGACTCTGAGACTAGAATTCAATACTCTAAATGGACATGAATTGGATCCCATTGAGTGGGGAATCGATGGAGAAGACTCTCTTGAGGCAAGGATGGTACCTATTGATCTTTGCACCAAGGAATGGTTCGATAGAAAAATGGCTAGATTGGAAAGGGCAGGGACCCTTCTTACTTATGACAAGATGAAGCTTGTAGAAGAAGTTCCAGAGGAGTCATCTGGGCAGCACACGGGAGGCAGTGAGAGACCAGCAGAAGAAAGTAATAAGAAGAGGAAGGAAGTGGATGGTACCAAAGAGAAAGAGAAGGAAGATGTTGAGTTGACGACTAAGAGGCAGAAAGTAAGCGCCATACCATCAAGAGGAAGCGCCACTTCAACTCAGGATAGAGCCCCAAGGAATCAAGACAAGGGAGAATCGCCGCAAGGAGGCTCTCCATCAAGGAGTACTTCTAGCTCCAGTTCAGGGTACTCACCACTTTCCATAGGTCAGCAGGTCGGAGGATCTTCTTCACCTAAAGAAAGAGAGATTGAAACGGTTGATGTTGAGGTACTTTCATCAGATGAGGATGAAGGTGTACCCCAATCGCACAAGAGAGCTTTACCAGGGCAAGATGAACCTAACTTGGAATTGGGAAGGTGCACGACACCTGATTGGCTAAGGGAGTTTTTTCGACCTAGGAAGGAGATTGTTCCTCTCTTACCAGTCGAGAATGTTGAGGATATTCTACGTGAGATTGAGGAAGAAGAAGAGGGCCAACCTACGGAGACAATAGCAAAGATTATCAGAGATAGTTCAGGAACTCGTAGGGTCCAAATTGCTATTCCTAGGGAGGACAGGTCCAAGGTCGATGTTCGGGTTCAAGATTATGAGATTTTGGAGCATGAATTAGGGACTACTACAAAAGAAATAGAATATGAGGAACTTCAAGATGGTCTCCTTGCCATAAAGCAAAGATTAGATAAGGAAGTTGAAGAAAAGAATAAGTATAAGGAAGAAAATCAGAGATTGGTAGCTTATTTCAGGACTGCTTGCCGACCTATCCAACAGGTGGACCGCTCGGTTTCGCCACCACTTGCATTGGAGAAGGGAGATATGGACAATTTAGAGAATGCAAGAGTTACACTTCAGGGAACTCGATCTTGGGTGGAAGGTGTTATCCAGGAGGGATTGGCTTTCCTACCAAGGTTTGTGGAGAGGTTTCAGGCATTTGTGGCCCTCAAGGCTAGATTCCATGCTTTTAATGAACTTTGGAATGATTTCCTTCCCACTAAGGACAAAACTATTCTTCAACTACAAGCTTTCGTGGACACATCAGAAAAGTTACTTGAAAGAACAAAGGTAATTAGCCCATGAGAGAAAGGTAACGTCGAGGCATGGTATTTCACCCTACTCAGCAGACTTGAGATTATGGAGGGAATCAAGGATGGGATTGCTCCCCTTGAAGCCACTGCTCACAGGATAATCAAAGATATGCTTGGCATCACTAGGTCCACCTTCAAAGTGGAAGATAACAGGGAGGATAGCATAAACTTGGAAGACTTGACAAAGGAGTTGAAATCTTTCGAAGGGGACATCATCAGTGGTGAAACTTTGGACTTCCTCTTTTCTTTCAGAAATCTCGTAAATTCCACAAGAACAAGCACGACAGAGAAAGACAAGATTTTGGCCACAGCAAAGAAAGAGATGGACTTGGCTGAAAAGAGAATTCAGTTTACCCCTTTACCTCCCATGGAAGAGGTCAGCAAAATTGTGGCTAAGTTCATCAATTTGGCAAGGAAGCTAAAGGACAAGGGGAGAAGTATTCTAGATGATGACTTGACGTAAGCCCATGTGGCAATTCTAGGTGGCAGATTCTGATTGGCTTACCATTTGGTGCCATTTTATTGGTTCTCATTCCATGTAATTTTCTTATTGGCCCATAATTTTGTGCCCTCTTGTAATTGGTTCGCATTTAATGCTTGTAGCTGGTAGTTGGATTAGGGCTGTGTTGGAGCAATCTGGGCCATAGATTTTGTTTTAATCTTGGCCATTCATTGTGCTTGGGCCTCCTATATAAGGCTATTTGCTCTCATTTGTAAAGGGAGGTTGGAGAAAATTGTTGCTAATATAATGTCAAAATTGTTCTACTTGTCATTGTTGTGCTTTGCATGGTGATTGAGTTGGATCAAGTTTGTATTATTGCATGGTGCTCTTCTTCCACAATTAAAGTAGGATCTTCATTTCAAAGTTGTTCAAGTAAGATAAATGGTAGAAGATAGATTGTATGCAAGTATTGGTGGATGTTGATTGGATAGACTCGAATACACTAGGCCACTAACCTCCTTGCTGATTGTAAGGAGGCCTTGCGTGGTAAGCTAGTCCCTTGTACTCAAGTTCAATCAGTGTTTGGATCTATAGTTTGTACTCTCAAATTGGACTATGGATATGACATTGATATGAAAATTATTTGAGAATCCTTGAAGCTTTGCATCAGGTGGAGTTGAAGTCGCAGACAAGCCCCCATTTGATAGAGTCCTAGTCCATCCACGAATCTTTCATCCATAGCTAGAAATAGTAGAAGTAGTTTAAGAAGTTCTGGGAAACAAGATCGAAATTAAGGAGGCATTTGAGTATACATTGTAAAGCTAAGCCCGATTATCATTGAGAAGATAGTGTAAGCCCGCCTACGTGATTAACCAGCAAATCACATTAATATAACTGAGTTAATATCCGCAGGTGTAAGGAACCTTGGAGTTTTCTCATGTTCTTCATGAGTAATTACTTTTCAAGAGAGGGTTGAGTGTTTGGTATTCTATATCAAGTATTCAATCACTAAATGTGATACAGTGGAACAAAACTGACATCAACAGGACCTGTACAAAGCATTCATTGGAAGGGTTTCACAAGTTGATCTCTTCACCACCGGAACATGTGCCCCAGAGGATTATGTCCTCAGTAAATATGATGAGTTGATGGAGTCCTGGTATCAGTCTACCGGAGACTTCGATAGAGGGAAATTATCAAGAATATCTAAGATGATGCTCCTGGCTCATGACTCCATGAAATTAGTGGATGAATTCTGGGATGGGGTCGGAGATATTGAAGAGAAGTTTGGAATTGTCCGCGACCAGTGGAACGGCATTAAGGACATAGATGGAGATGGCATTAGCCAAATTTTGGAGGCATTCAAGAACAGCAAAGGACAATAAAGTTCTCCGGATTTCGGGGAATCTCACCAACAGGGTATATTTTTGGGCATTCATTATTCTTTGAGTGTAAGCTCCTGGAATCCAAAATTCTGGATCCAACAGTTTTGTATTCTTTCGGTGACCCATGTTCAGGTTCCCTGGAGCCGACTAGTCACTATCCAGTACTCAATAAGGGTGTCAGGAAGTAGGTGACCCCGGTAAGGCATGTCAGATCGAGGGATGGCTCTGACAGGGGATCTTCCCAAGGCGTCGCGCCAGCATTAACTACCTAGTGCATCGAAGACAGTGAGCCGCATTTTGCATTGATGAGGCATGTAGCCTCGAACTTCGGGAAGATAGGATTCTTCTATTCTTACTCTGGCACTCTTCTTGAGACCGATTCTTCCATCCTTTCTTCTTGTCTTCTTCTACCGATCTGTCAGACCTTTGCTCTTTTTGAGGTGAATGTAAGTGGTGCGGGTAGTACCGGCCACCGGATATTGTATTTTAATATTGAGTGTATAGTTATATTAGGTTAAGCTTTAGGGCAAGCATGTGTATAAATAATAAGTCCGACCTCATTTCAAGGGTCGGCAAAATTGATGATTTTGCAGTCCAATACTATTAGCATTTTAGCACTTCATTTCTTAGTAGTTGTAGAGCTCAATGCTCAGTAGTTCTTAGTGGTTAGATGCTCCCTTGGAGCCATGGATGTACACACCAGTGATGCTAGAACAACCTGTTAATGAAGAAGGAAGAAGTTTCTGGCAATGATGTTATTGGCACTCTGATCTCTGAGTTAGCAAAATCTCTCTTTCGTGCTGTATGTTTCTAATGTCCTTTGCTCTAATGTTTTGTTAGACTAGGTGATCTCATTCCCCCTTGCTATTGAGTATGTATGAAATGTTGGCTCTATACGTATTCAGTATTTAGTGTAATATGTTAGAGCATTGTTGATGTTGAAGATATATTGCATGACTATAAGTAGAATAGCGAACTCCTAACTTTGACATGTCTTTTGAAGTTTATTTGGTAAACTAATGCGTGCTTGCAGGAAACCCCGACCTATCACAAAATCCCCGGAGAAGACGAGTCAAAAACTAGCTATCCCCCCGAACGAAAACAGTCACTTGCCCAACTGATTTCCTTGCATCGTCGAGACCCGACACTCAGGTGCTTGAAGGCCCGGAGAATTTATTCTCCGAATCACCTTTACAGGCGAAGTTGGCCAGTACCCCGGTACCCCAGTGACAACTCTTCCTCTGTTGGTGAGACCGGTCACAAAGTCCCGTCAACAAGTCCTAGCATGGATCATTTTTCCCCATGATAGCATTATTTTATTAATTAATTAAAATTAATGTGGGACATTAATAAAGTCAAATTAGAACCTTCTAGAAGGGGGTAAATCTTTATCCCACATAGCTTATGGGAAGCAAATAAAAGGAAAAAAGGTGTAAATAAGGAAGGTTGTTTCTATCATGAGCATGAATATCTTTGGAAGACAAAGACCAGGCAAGTAGAAATCTGAAGTGAGACTCCATGAGAAGCAACTTCATCCTTGAATTGTCCCACTTCCTCCGGCTTCTCCTTGCATCCATGGTTGATTGCAGACATTAGGGCAACGCTTTTCTAAGGCATTGGGAGACATTAGAAGCCCAGAGGCAAGGAATTATCAGTCAAAATCTGCAGACTTCATGGGGCTGGCGATTTTTTTCAAAAATCATAGAAATTCATTGAGTGCCCAGACTGCTAAGTATTTGTTCCAAACCAATTCCCTGGCCTTAGGCAACAATTGGAGGCCATTGGAGGGCCAAATCAAAGGTATGTGCAGGCCCAGATCTGAAAATTCCTTAGATTGGGTGATTTTTTTAAAAAAATAATCTTAGAAAATAATCTAAGTGCTAAACCCCTTCAACTTCACTTGCAGATTGTTCCTTGGATAAAGACTCGTCATTTGCAATTGATTGCAGTCGCTGGGGTGTTGAGGTAAGGATGTCATGAGTGAAAGTCTGAGGACTGTCACAGAAATTCAAATTTTTTTTTTCATTTAAATATGGGTTTGTCTTTTGTATGCAATCTGATCCTAGCTATGTTGCAGACCCTTTGACACCTTTCCTAGCATCGTCTAAAGCCATTCTTTGGTTTGAGGATATAGTTGCAGACCTAAAAGTCTGAGGACTACAAAAAATGGGGCAATTTTTATTAAAATTCCTATAATTTGCTAAATCACCCAATCACCATAAGTGTTATTGTTGAGTGTTAAGGGGGTCTTCTTGCATCAAGGGCACTAACTTTTAGGAACAAAATGTCAAAGGGAAGGTATGTTGCAAACTTGTCCTCAGAAAACCAGGGCTTTTATTGTCATGATAGTAAGGTTTCCTCTACGTGAAATTCATTCATGCCCCTGTTAGGACTCACATGTATTGATTGGATTATGTTGGGATTGATGTTTGAACCTATTTAAAACCAATTTTCAGACTTATAGTTATTCCCCTATTGTCTTCAGAATATCAGAATATGACAAGTGTTTGTTTTTGTTATTTTTGTGATAAATCATGGTTCTAATACATGTTTAAATGACAATTCTTATGTTCCAAAACCTCATTACAATTATTGTGCATAAATTTTGAGAATTTTTTGGATCAATTGCAACTCATTTCAGACTTGTCCTCAGATAATTTTTGGTTAGTTTTGATCATGAACTTGATTTTAATGCTTGGTCGTTTTGTTCATTGCTCACCAACGAGTCCATGGACATAGAATTTTCTTAATTTGGAATGTTGGGATCATCTTAAGAGGGATTAAAACAAATTTGCGGACTTGTCTTCAGAAGTTTGAACTTCCCAAGTAACTAGTTCATTGCCATGATTGGATTGTTGTGTGTTTCCAAGGTCATGAGGGAGTCCTAAGTCATGACTTGGAGTTAATTTGACAAGTTAATAGTACCGATTTAAAGATGTTATCATGACTGGTTTGAAAATCAGACTTCATAAGTTTGTCTAAGTATTAAAGATGCTTGGTGTCTTGATATCTTGCTTGCATTTCGATTGTTTCTTTCCATGGATTAGTTCATTAAAACGAAGTATGGAAATTATCACCTAATCCATAGATAGATTCAAGCATATCACTTATCACGTATGTTCCCACTTCTCATAGTTCACATTGTGCTTGCAACATAGTAAAGGAATGGGCAGGTGATATCAAGAGGCAGGCGGAGGACTTTCTTACAGGGATGGTTCAAGCATATGAAAAGACCACAATACTTATAGACAAAATGCAGGGATTAGAGGAGGTGTGGAAGGAATTTCAGCCCATCAAACATAAGGTCATTCCTCGTCTCAAGGCACTAAGGACTATTCCCATAGCAATCCTGACACAAGGAGTTATTGATAAAGTGAGTGCTTATGACTTTAATCATTGGTATCTCTCATTAGTTGCTAGGGGGACTTCCTATGAGCTTGAGCGCGCCCAATATGAGGATATTGAGGATCATATCTTGGGGATATGTTCAAAAGTCCTTATTGTAATCAAGGACTTGCTTGATCTTGATATAGATGTTTCTTGCAGTTGGACTTGGATAGGCTGAAGGCGAGGATGGAGTCAGTTTATTTCAGTGGCATAGACTTTCTTGAGAAGATTCACTTGAATGGTTTCCTCTCACTTATGGTTCCTATTAATGATCTACAGTGACACACTTCAGATTGGGATAGCACATTGGGCACTTGCATGGAAAAGTTGGAAGTTATGGATATTCAAAATGGTAGTCTTCCCAGTATTGACATGGAAGAACTTAGTGCAATTTTGGTCAAGTTCATTGATTTTGCTAAAAGTTTAAAGGAAAAGGGAGTGTATATCTTGGATATTGAGTTGTATGATGACTAGGCAACTTCCTTGCTTTCTATTGGTCTTCAAGCCATTGAATTTTCTCATTGGCTCATTTTGTGGTGCTTCATTTCTATTGGCTATTTTCTGTTGTCATAATTAGGGTTTATAATGGATTAATCTGGGTCATTGATTCCAAATTAATCTTGGTCATTTATTGTAATTGGGGCTCCTATATAAACCCCCACTCCTGTCATTTGAAGAGGAGGTTGTTTGAGAATTGTTGCTAATATAATGTCAATTTTGCTCTACTTTTCATTGGTGTGCCTTGCATGGTGAATTGTTGTGATCAAATTTGTATTATTGCATGGTGATCTACATCCCTCATTTAGAATAGATTTTAATTTCAAAGTTGTTAGAATAGATCTTCATTTCAAGTTGTTAGAATAGAATTTGCTTCAAGCAGTTTAGTTGAATGAAAGTAATTGTGGATGTTTACTTAATTGACTCGACAAATTCAGGTCACTGGCCTCTTGTGGATTGTAAGTGTGCCTTGTGTGATAAGCCGATGAATGAAAGTACTTAACTTCAATTAGTATTGAATCTTTAGTTTGCATCCATTTGATGGGATTGAAGAGGAAGTATTAATTTAAAAACCATTTGAGTCTACCATAAAAGCTTGCACTAAGTGAGTGGAGTCGCTGATGAGATTGCACCTAGTAGAGACCAAGTTCATTCATACTTCCTTGCATTCATAATTAAGTAGTACTAGGAATTAGAAGTTTAAGTTTAAGTTGAGAAGTTAAAAATTGGAATGTTCAAACTATATTTTCATTGCACATTGTGAAGCAAAATCTTTAGAAGTGCATTGTTAACAAGTCTTGAATGAACTAGCGTAAGTCCCCTTAAATGATTACCAGCAAATCACATTATTTCACTGTGTGAGTGTCCACGATTGAAGGAACCTTGAAGTCACCTTGTGATCTTACTTTGCAAGCTTAGCATAAGGATTGACTTTATTCAAGAGAGTATTGAGTATTTGGTATTTCATCTTGAAACAGTAAGTGTTTGATTTTGTATGTTGTAGTGGAACAAAACTCACATCAACACTACCAAGCCTTGAACATTTACACTACATTATGAGTTGACTTTGTTCCATGGTGTTTTCTTGCTATGCATGTGCTCTTCCATGAAAAACTACAACTACAAAAATCTGTGCACTACCAAGACAAGCGTATTTATGAAAAACAAAAAAACAGATGAATCGGCATTTTTCCCGATCTTCTAGATCTCAACGGATATGATAACAGTGGTTGCAGCAAGCAACATTAAAATGACCAGCATCAAGAGAGCCCGATATGATTACAGTGATTGCATTAAACAACAACAAAATGAGCAGCATCAACAGAGCTTGAAAGTACATATATACAAACATAAGAGAATATATTGGGCTATATCCAAGAAACAATAAAAACTCAACATATATATATTATGTATAAAAATCAACCACCAGATTGAGCATATAACTAGGAGTGGATGTGCACAATTGTCCCGAAATATTTAAAGAATAATGAATGCATGAGAACACAAGAATTTTGAACCTACATCTAGATCCTCAGTTTATTTTACAAACAAAAATAGCCAAAGAGCAAAGTTGTCATGGCCTATTTCTCTGTCTCAATTCATCGAAAGAAACTACAAGCCTTTTGTATCAACTTATTCATGATGTCCTTAAGAACATGTGTATAACAACATTAAATCAGCAAGCCCCAACATGATTCAAAAGTTTACGTAGGTAAAGAAAATAGGGAGAGTTTAATGGTACTGACAATGGATAAGATGAGAGATCCTACAAGGAAAGAGCCAACATGGAAAAAAATTGAGGTGAATTTGAAAGGTGATAATATAATTCCTACATTGTCATCATTTTCTACCACATGTAGGAAGCAAGAAGCTGAGTTTTGAGAAGCAACTTCTTCCTTTGTGACTTTTCTTGGAAGCTTTTTTAGTTGATTTCCTTATTTCTCCCAAGGACAAATCTTCATCAAAAAAAGTTTCTGAAATTGATATAACTGGTTGAGAAGGCTTCCGTGAATAACTCTTTAATCTCTGCTCTCTAAAATACTCTAGCAATTTCTGTGCCTTCTCTCTTCCAATTGGACTTCCTGTAATAGAAACAGTAACCAAGGATGGAATAACACCTTCTCTTAACACCAAATGACTATATTCAAAACTATTTGTGCATAACAATAGGAGAATGTCAACTGCTTGCTCCTGTTCTTTAAGGTTGCCTGTGTCTAGCAGTT
>MU225145.1:53164-72053 GCA_018584345.1 Thuja plicata | reverse complement strand
TTAACCCACAGCAAGAATCTGAAATGTAATACAAGAAAACTTAAATCAACCCTATCAGATATCAGAAAATAAGGATTCTTATCAAACATGAGTTTGATTCAACTAAGAACCTAATTTGACTAAATATAATATACAGGGAATCAAAAAATCCTAAGAAAAACCCAGAAGTAACACAAGGTGAGAAAATATTACCTACATAATACTAATTGTCAGATTTGATATGGGGCTAAATGACGGCTTTAGATCAAATGGTGATTATTTTTAAGTAGAAGATCATAAGGTCCCTAAGTAAAAAAAATGGCAAAGCAATCAAATTTTAACCTATTCAACATAAAAAAAAGCTATTGAAACCAAGGGTCATAACTTTTCAGTAAAAGTCCTGGGACAGGCACAGGCTGAAAACAAAGAAAAAGCTAGGGCAGAAGGTGAGCTAGATGATGGAAGATGGGTAGAAAGGAAGCTACCTAATTGCATATGAAGAATTAGGTGCTTGACTGGGCCATCAATGGATCTGAGTACAGAAGCAACAGAAAAGGTGAGGCTGGCTCACCTAACAATAAAGGAGCATCTGCCTAATGACAACATAATCTGCACCACGCTCTTTAGGTGAAAGAAGGCAGTAAGCCGTGACATTGTCTTAGGCCCAAGATGACACTATGCGAGTTTTCTGAAATTGGGCAGACTGAAATAATGAGGACAAGACCAATAAAACTAGGATCAAAAGTGTCTTAGATATCTAAGTTGCATCAAACACATTCTGGAGTGACTAAGACAATGGTTGATCAAGGAAGCTGATCCTCCTTTTATGTTTTAAGAACTTATATTGCTGGGCATCTCATTTTGTTGATAATGTTCAATATCAGGTGCATCCAAGGCCAAGCAATGAAAAACATCATATCTTCAAATACATGTACATATTGAAGCAATGTGAAGACCTATCCCGATAAATTTGTAAGATACCCTGCAAATTTCCTAATTGGCATCACTTTAAAAAACAAGAATGTTGGTTGATGTACCATGAAACAGATTTCAGAAATAACTGTGATTTGCCTCTAAAACAGAAAATTTTACCCAGCTAGCCCTTTCATAAGACTTGCAACAATAATAGACAACTTGACAAAATCATTATGAGCTTCTGGGATCCCTAAAGCTCATCTTGTAGAATATTAATCTTGCAGCAATAATAGACAACTTGACAAAATCATTATGAGCTTCTGGTATCCCTAAAGCTCGTCTCATAGAATATTAAGCTTAGTGATTCATAAGATTGACATCTAAGCTGAAAAAAGGATACTGACATGGAATACAATTGTTGTTGGCATCTTAAGTGCAAATTTCAGAACATTGTTGGTTGTAGATTACAATGACTTATTAGTGTTCCAATCAATTTCTTGAATTTCTTGTAGGTAATGTCAAGCAAAATTGGTTCCAAAATAATAATGGTTATCCCTAAAAATCATTTACCTAACTTTCAAAGTTGTTGCCTTTTTAATCTGTCGATGAACTTGAATGTGATTCCAGAAGCATTCCCTGAATCAATGATACCAACCAGATTTTGTGCAACTAACATGTGGCTATTTCACTTCCTAGAAAACACTATAATCATATTAGAGATTAAAAGATAATATTTAATGCTGGGCATGACCGTTTCATCATGCCTGTTTTTCCAGACAATTGTCTGAAGGCCCTGATTCTCTTCAGCCTCAACTTCTTGTAGGTTTTTTCATACTATTTGTCAGTATATGACACTCCAAGAAAGCCACTGAAATTTGCAAATAAGACAATGAGATTGAGAATTTTGACAGCATGAAATGATTAAAGTTATTTTTTAAAAGCCTCAGAGGAATCAGTGATCAAAGACTAGTAATGAATTCCACGACTCGAGACACAAATACAAAGGTAATAATATTTTCACAGAGATTAATGCAATAATGACATTGATTTTTTAACACCTATAGAATTGGATCAACTTAAGCTCAAACTTAGTTCAATTTAATCAGCCAATTGTGAGGCTTCCAGTGAGTTGAATGTCAGAGTCATCCATGGCTGCTCTGTGATGCACTCTCTTTCCAACTAGAATCTACAGTTAAGCTATTAAAGGAGAAAAAATATTAAATTCAAATTTCATAGTTCACCACTTTATATCCAGTCCAAGTATTTATTTTGGTCACATGTTGTATAGGACCAAAAACACTGTTCCAAAAACAAAGTCACGTTCTTGCTCAATTTCAATCGCTATCTATTGGTCTATTAAAAATTTGATCTGTAATAGAAGATTTCAAATATAAATACTCAAATTATTCTATAGTCTACCCCAAGTACTTAGTGTTTCATGAAACTCGTGTTTCTGAAGTCTCCAACCACCCATTTCGTAATCTTGGTCCATCAAATGAAATTAGGTTGATGTTAATCACCCACTTCGATCTCTTAATGGTTTGGACCCTAACACCACAAATTTAGGCACAGAAACTCCAATTCTAGGACCCGATATCTATTTACTGCACGCAATGTTTGGAAAGTACCTTTCCCTCGGGATACTTGGCTGATTAAGGAAAGCTGTCAATTTTTATAGGACACAATTCAGATGACTGCTATTCGTTTCAAAAGAAGTTGAGATGCGGGGCTACTTTTTGTGAGGACAGTTCATCCCCGAGCCTAAGAGAGTAGAGGTTTCTCAAGCAGATTTGCTTTCCTGGTTCAAATTAAAATAAAATATATTATAAAAAATATCAATTAATCACGGTCAGGGCGCTGTGCTTCAGCAATAAATCGTAGGGAGTTTATCTTCACTGAAACAGGTTCCATTTACACCCTGAATCCCCAGTATTACACCACCTCCCCAGAACCTGAAAGGAAAAGAAAAGAATCCTCTTGTAGGACGGCATTAGATGTCAAGTTTCCTGGTCTACTCGGGGATAAATTTTCCTTCTGTTATAGCTTTCAGATTGATGTAATTAATTGTTGCAAATAACATTAAAAAACGTTCCCCAAAAGACAGAGAAACATAAGGTTTCCTCTATTTACATTAATCAACAATCTCTCTATCATGATGGTTAAATTGGGCCGAACGATTGCATAAAATAGCAACGAAATCCTCTCAACGGGCAACCCAATTAGCTGAAATGAAATCATGAAATTGCACGTTTACTTATATTGATAAAACAAAACCAGATACTTATCCAATCATCCAAACAAATCAGTTTCCCTTTCTCCATTATGCAAATAAGAATACAAATCAGTTTCGTCTCTAAAACAGAACCGAAACCCTTTTATCCATTCAAAGATAAGCTTCCAAAGATAAATTCCCCATACCTGCCATAAGTTTCACCTCACAGCTTGGCCCGTCTCTCTTGACTTAACGGCACCGGAAGCTGAATTCACAGAAATTCAACCCTTATCACCAAAATCCACATCTATATCAATCGCTAACTCGCACTTTTAATCAGAATTGAAGTCGAAACAAGCTTAAATGCTTCATATGGAATACCCAAATGCATGCCTTGAGCACTGAATGAGATTTGAGCTCATCATTTCGTCGGCACTGACAAAACAGGGATTCTAGTTTTGTAGGGATCTCTAAGATTGGCATGAAGTAACATCCTCTGCGAGGGGTCCACGTCAGTTTTGTATAAGCGCGTTGGAAACAATAGGTTTCCAGCAGGACAAAAGCCTGCGTAGTTTAAATCTACATTTTATCGCCGACGAGAAATTATAGTCGTCAAATATTATCTTATGAAATCGATTATTTTGGCTTGTTTTCGGATACACTGTTACAATTATCCGGCGGACTACCTAAATATGGGTAAAATATCCCAAGTTTAGAATAGCTTTTAGGGTTAGATGCTACAATCCAGGTATTGTTTTAAGCTATCACAGCTTTGTGGATTATTTGAAAAACACCATTGTTCAATGTACAGTTGTGAATAGAAACAATTTTTTAACAGAGTTCAAGCTGAAAGCTAATGTAGTTTATCGGGAAGATGATCCGAGATTGTTTTCAAAATTGCCGAGATATTTTTAAATGGAGCTTTCTCAACCTGCTCATGATGATGTCATTCCCAATAAAGATTATAGACTGTAACGAAAAATATTCTTTCCATATGCTTAAAATAGATTTAATTAGAAAAATATAATTATAAAAATACAAATTAATTTATATTGATTAAGAATGCCTACGTGATAATATTAAAATGAAATGTTAAATAAAATATTAAATGTGATAATTAAATTTAGTTATATAGTAATTAGAGGAAATGAATTTAATATATTACCAAAAATTGACAAAATTAAAAATGGACCTTGTTTATTTATCTATGTTTGATGTCAAATTTTGTATAGAAAGTGTCATTTTTCAATCAAATTTGTGTGCAACTTGAACATCTCTACTTTATCATTTATCAAATTTATTAATGTAGGGGACAAGGTTTTCTAACAAGAAATCATGAATATCATCTAGAACAATGTAATGTAGAATTAGATTTATTTTTTATGTTTCAATTCAAACATTTGTAACATGCTCCTTTTTCAAATGAGAATGATATTCTAACAAGACTTGTAGATAATAAATGAATATAATTGAATGTCTTTAAACAATGATATAGTGTCAAAATGCACAAATTCAACTAGTGATATAGGTGGAAGCCAACCAAATTTTAGTTATAATTTTAATTCTAAAATCGTCTTTCAAAATAAACCTAAAACTAATTTAAACTCATTATAAATATGTAAATTTGATTGTTATATTTTAAAATATATTATTTATAATTTATTTTAAAAAATCTATTTAATTCATATGTTTAACTCACAATCCTCTTAAATATTTATGTTTAATATAGAAACATTAACTTTAAATTATATATTTGCATGATCAATGAATTATGATCTTAAGGGTCATTTCCATTATATTATAATATTTATCAAAATATACATTTGCTTAGCTTGTGATGGGAACTGATAAATGAAAATACATATTTTTTCTTATAGTAGTATAAGATAAACTATTAAAGTAATAAAATATACAAGTATCTTTTATCTCATTAGCTTGTGATTGACTATTCTATTAACAAATATATTGATTACGTTCACCAAACAAATTTGAAATTTTAAAAAATCTACTTTATCATTAGAGATTTCTATTAAGAAGCAATTTGTGCCTTTAGTTGTCTCAAAACCCATAGGCTACTTCAAAAACTTTAAGAATATCTACATTTTCATCTTTCTACTAATTCTTTCTTTAGTATATCAAAAATTATGAATAGTCTCTAATGTGTGTACACCACTCCATTATCAGCCAAGATTGTCATATCCAATGGTAGACGCCTTACTCCATAAATAGCATTCAAAATAATTTTATCAAGGCCAGCTAAAATTGCTAAATTGATTAGATACAGAATCATATATTTGATTATCTTTTCTTACCTTCCTTAATGTCAAACAACACTACAATGAGCATAAAGGATATATCCATGTTAACCCTATATCTATTTTCTACATCCACTTCTTCCCCTTACACTCATTGCATTATAAGTAGTAGTTTAATTCATTGTCTGAGAACACATTTCAAAATATTCTTTGTCGTCAAAAATAATTAAAAAATGACTCAAATGCACATAGAAGTTGAACTAATGTGGTGGAATAGGCTTAATGATGGATAACAGGAAAAATGTTAGGAAGTGCAAGACAACAAAATATATGAAACAAGGGAGTTGGGTTGAACACAAGGAGATAGAAAAAGTAGAAAGAAAAGAAACAAAATTGGAATGGCCTAATGGGTTTGACTTGAAGATAAAGATGTGAGGTCAAGGTGTGCAAAACATGGGTAAGGAAATAGGGTAAATACTTAATGTATATAAAAGAGGGAAATACACAACATGAAAACAAGAGGGAAGAGAGGAATGAAGCCACAAAAAGGGCTAGCTCAAAGCTCCAAAGTGTAATTTAAACTTGCTAGGGGTAAGGTATCATTTACCTTGCAATTTTATACACATTATTCACATGTCTCTAACATTCTTGGAATGTGTCATTAGATGGATAAGGCGTGATTAAAAAAATAATTTATAATTATATCCTCCTATATAATATTAGTTATTATTACATTGAAGAAGAAGGTGGAGTGGTGGAAATTACATTGAAGAAGAATGTGTCATTAGATGGATAAGGCGTGATTAAAAAAATAATTTATAATTATATCCTCCTATATAATATTAGTTATTATTACATTGAAGAAGAAGGTGGAGTGGTGGAAATTACCTATTTTTAGCCAAGCTCTCAACTTAGGTGTGAGAATTAAGTAATTGAATATCTCAAGAGTGTTATTGGTGAATCTCATATGATTTGGGTGATGATTTTGGGCACCAAATATGGAATATGGACATTATGGAAGATGTACAAATAAAATATGTCATCTAGTATCAGTATAAAGGTTAATTTTCTCTCCATGGCTCATTGGGAGCTACTTTTTAATTCTGAGAAGTTCCTCCTTATTTTAAACATACAAGTGTTTCTCTTTTACAATGATTAGATGGTAAATTGTTGGAAACCATTTATGATATTTCTCCCATTTCTTAATAAATTAGAGGTACAAGATAGTAGTTTTAAGAGATTATTTTTATATGGACACAGGTGTTTAATGAGCATCAACAAGATACTCACAACTAGTAGATTAATAGATTTTCATCTCAACTAGAGCCATGCACAAAGTCTCACAAGATACTTCCTAATCTACCTAGTATAGGAGGATTACATCAAATATGTCATCAATTCAACAAAGTACAAAGAAGGATGGAACTTTATATTAGTGTGTGTACAACATAGCTCATGCAATAGAATACAACATGATATAACAATACAAATTTGAAAATTGATGATGATGCCATCAAGAATGCCCTGAAGATCACAGAAGATGCCTCTAATCGAAATAATGCCAAGGATAAATAGAGGACAATTAACCTCCCTTGGCTACTAGTTGGAGGAATGTTGCATTATAGGTATGATAGGTGGACAAAAAAATTATTTCCCCAATTTTCTTATTTATTGGAAATTTGTTTTTAAAATCCTATAAAATGTTCTAAAAAACATTTTATTACCAAAAAAAATTATTAAATAATAAAGAAAAAAAATATTTTCATTTTTTCTCCTTTTCTTCCTTAGAATTTTCCATTTCAGTGATTGCAATTGCCACATTAATTAGGCTATAAAAGACTTAGAACACTATGCAAAGACCAAACTAAGGTCTATATGTATTATAATTACAAAAATAAGCCAAATTTTTAAATTATAATTTTTGATCACAAGGTCACTGTAAAGTGATAGCACCATTGTAAAATATTTAAAAATTCATGCACTTCAAAAATAATTGCACCTAAAAAGGAGTTTGTATGAACCTAAAGGAGGCCTTGAAAGTTGCAAAAAGGAATTATGCGATTTTCTAAAAAATTCAAACACTACAATCAAAAACCACCTACACCACTATCTAGAGCATGGAATTCTATTCGATTTATACAAAAAATTGCTTGAAGAAATGAGTCTAGATGACTTAAATATTTCTCTTTGAAAATTATCTACATAATTATGATGCTCGAATCTCCACCACACCTCCAAACTTCAAATGAATATAGATTTGACCTCCTCTATTTGATTTGAATTAAATGAAAGTTGATCTTAGTAGTTTTGGACCTCCTCATTGTGATACCAACCCTTGATTTGTACTATAAAGCTCCAATTTTTCCTTGCAATTGCAAGCCATAAAGAGGACCCCCCAAAATCCCCTAAAATCCCCCAAAATATTCACTCCAATCTCTTAAAATATTATCCAATGACACTCACCAAGCTCTATACCATGTAAGGTTTGGCTATGGAGGTAGTCACCCAAGATATAAAAGCAAAATAGAAAGCACAATAGCAAGAGAGAATGAATATGACAAGAATAAATTGTATTATAATAAAAAATGCAATACAACCAATACAAATAGATTGACTCAAATGGAATCAACAGACTTAACTGGAATCAACTTGAATTGAATGTTACATAGGAGACATCTTGACCAATTATATATCCAAGGTGAGTACAAAGGAGTGAATGAGACAATAACATGTGGTTTTGTCTCATTACATGATAATCAACATGAAAAGCTATCACCCGTGAAAGGCGGATAGGTGATAGTGTGATAACTCCACAAAAGGTAGATTCACATGCCCACTAAAGGTGGATCACCCATCTCTAAAGTGGAAAAATCCATTCACTATAAGTGGATATGATAAACTAATAATATGATAAGTCCACATAAATTGAAAATACTCCAACTACTCCTATGCAATTCCCTAAGCAAGCTTAAGTAAAGTGTAATTAAGACCTAGATTAGAAATAACTAAGGTAAAATACCTTAATTAAACCAACAAGAAGAATGATATATCTAAGTCTAAAGGATGGTATAAGACCTTGAGAAAAAGAAAAGTGTTAGAACTATGGAAAAAGGAGACATATGAGGAAGGAGTGAAAAATAAAAATAAAATGAGTTCAACGACTTCATAGAAAATTTCTTTAATAATGATCATAATGATTCTTTATTTATCTTTGCTAACATTATAAGTGATGGTACTTTGCTTAATAGCTTAGGTTGATGCTACCATATGAATGCTCACAAGGAGTGATTAACTACATATAGAACTTATGATGGAGCAAATATTTTCCTTGGAGAAAATAGTACCAAGAATACTATTGGTAAGAGAAAGGTGCCTTTCAATGATGGAAGGTTTATAACCCTACATCATGTTTTACATATTATAGGTCTTGTAAACTCCTAGTTAAGTGATTCTAGTGCTAGAATGTTATATTTGAAAAGTTTGGTTGCAAGTCTAAGGTAATAGAGAATCTGATGATTTCTAGACGATATCAAATTGGGGCTCAATTTAGGCTCGTTGCCTTCACCTTGTGTAAATATATTAATATAGCTGTAACTATAAATTACATGTGTATTTGTGTGCCAACATTTGATTCACATCAATGCAAAAGGTCTAAAGACCATTACTAAATAAGAATATGGTTGATGATTTTTTATTGTTCTATTGGTAAAAATATTTTTAAATGAATATTTTGTGTTTGAATTTAAATAAAATAGATCTTCATTTCATATTTGAAGCAATAGAGCTAATAGTTTATTCTAAAAATTATTAATATAAATGTGTTTGGTTTAGTAGATGTTAGATGTATTATTAAATCTTAATATGGTTTTACATTCATTAATGATGTCTCTGGATTCACCTAGATTTATTTTATGCATTACAAATCTAAAACTTTTATTCAGTTGAAATAATTAAAACCTTCTAGTTGAGAAAAAAATATATGATAAGATCATTAGGGAGTTAATATAAAAAAATGGTGGAGACTATTTTCCTATGGAATTTGATAAAAAAAAAATTAAGCATTCAAGTATTAAATTAAGTAGAATAATACACTTTGTACTCTCCCAAAAAATGAGTTAGCAAAAGAGTGAATAAAACCTTATTGAAAAAACTAGCAATATGTTGAGTGGTACAAAGCTAAAATGATACTTTTGGATAAAGGCCCTATAAGTATTGAGTGTGTTATTTGATTAAATGATTCCCTTATACATCTCTCGCTAATAAAAATCCTTCTAAGGTGTGGACAGGTAAAAAAAATTGTTTCACATTTGAGAATATTTGGTTGCGAGGATTATGTTTATGTACCTTAAGGAAAATTGATATAAATTGGATCCAAACCTCAAAAATACATATTCATTATCTATGATGAGAATTCTATTTAGGCTATAAGATTTGGAATCATCTAGCCTATTCTTTGAGATATGTGTTTTTCAAGTAGTTTTGAGCTTAGTCAAGTGAAAATAACCAAGGAAATGGTAATAAAATGTAAACAATGCACTTCAAAAAATTGGAAAAGTGGAAAGATGCATACATGGAAGGACAATCAGATGGATCAAAGGATAAAGAAGAACAAGGTTTCAAGAGTTCACATGTTGTAGTATGGGATGAGAACATAAAATAATAGGTAAAACCTCGTACTCAGTCTACCTTGACAAGGTCCACATGACAATGAAATCTAGCTAGAAAGCATAACACATCTTATGCATTTGTTTTATTAAGCATTGATAATAAACCCAGGTCTTTTAAGCACAATATCTCTTTAGACGACAATGGGGCTTAGATGCAAGCCATGCAGGAAGCGGTAAACACCTTGGATGTTGTGATACTTAAAATCATGTAAAGAAATTTACAAGGGGAAAAAGTCCATTGGTTGCAAGTGGGTGTGTAAAAATAAACTTATTTTATATAGTTGGTTAGAGAAGTACACAACTATAATTGTGGTCAAGGACTACTCCTAGAGAGACTAAGTCAATTTTGATGAATTTTTCTCTATGGTTGCTAAGTTGTCTTTTATTAGATTCCTTTTATCCACTGTTCTAGCTTGTGGTTTTGAGATTTAGAAATGGATTTTAAAAATTTTCTTTTGTGTGTGGATCTTAAAAAAGATATTTATATCATGTGATAATTATAATAGTCATTATATGGTCTAAAATTAGTCACCAAAATGTAGAACTATAATTTTGACACCTTTGCTTTGAAATTGAGTTTTGTTAGGAGTGAGGAAGATCAACATGTTTATATTAATATTATTGAAATCATATACAATATAATATATTGTATGTGGATGAAATGTTGTATAGGTAATAGTAAGGCAATAATTAGGGAACTCAAAAGTCTTCTTTCTAGCACATTTAATATGAAAGAAATGATGAGTAATAAAACATCAAACAATAATATTAGGCGAGGCTTTCATTTTCCATGAAGAATTTGACTTGGTTGGGGGAATTCAATTTTTATTTTTAATCTTTAACGCTCTTAACTACCAATTGTTGACTTTATTCCTATATTGACATTATCGATGATCATGCAAAAATTATATGCTCTTACGTAGTTACAGGGAATGTAAGTTCGATGAGCTCAAATTTATTCTTCTCCACGCGTACTGACTCCACCAAATTTGGAGCAACTTTTTCAGGTCAAGGCGTCCGGAAATTTAAACTAGATATCCCTCGCTTGTAGAAGATTTACATATGATGGTTAAAGTAGATGATATATGTAGAGGTTAACCAAATAAGTTATAATGTATAATTATTTTAACTCAGGGTAAATGCAGTCTAATAATTTTACAAGAGGAAATCTTTGACAAATATAAAATTATATTTAATAAATTTAAATTTATTTATAAACATTTTAAAAATAAGAATGTGTAATTTAATTCTATAGTATTTCAAACTAATTAAATATTTGAATCAATTTAGAATTTGTTTATTATATTTTTTATTATTTAATTTTAATGATATTTTTAAGTTTTAATTAAATATTGTTCAAGATGTTGAGAATTCTAAAGTTTGATTTTTTAAATATTATTTAGAAGACACAGTAGGGGAAAGGTACCAGTAGTGGCTATAGCTAACTCCACACGTTTAATTAAGGTAGCAAACTATATCAGATTACGATAATATTTTTTTGGTTGTCTTCGTATGAGATTTAGTTGCTTAAAGCTAATTTGACTTCTGGGTATTAATGATGGACACTCTAGGAGTCGTTATGCGCGAAAAGGTAAAAAGTGGTCATTTCAAAGTGTTGACTGATACATGACCCCCATTGCGCCAATAACAACTCCTCAAAAAATTAAGTACTTGTGGAAAAATGCCCTAGTAGTGGTGCACAAATCTCCAGTAGTGGTGCACAAATGGGCCAAAAAGTGGTCAAAAAGCAAAAAAAAAATGATCAACCATTGGGATATAAAGAATCAACTATTGGTACATATGAGATTAATAGAGTGAATGGTTATTGGGGGGTCACTATGACAAACAATGAGTAGTTATTGGACCCCAAGCCACTATTGGCCCCTTTCCCCTAGTCCATGTTGATTTGTTCCACCTTCTTAGACCTCACATATAATCTATTTTATCCACATATATGGAGACTTGGATGAACTAAGTAATTATTGCACCACTATGAGGCTCATCCCGTAACATGATGTTTAAGTTGTGACATTGTTGTTGTTTCTACCAAGGTTCAAATCTTCGCTAGGTTATTGTGATCATGGGCTTTGTGTGTTTATGCTTGTAATGAGGTTGAAATTCTCGCTCACAATAAAAAAGCTATTGCGCCATTAAGGATGGTCATCCCTTGTTTAGGGTCTTTGCCACAAATTTAGGTATCCACATCTCTAGATTAGTAGATATAAAGAAGTGAAGATATGAAAGATATAATGACAATAGAGTGAAACATGTGAATAAAACACAACTAAATGATGGAACCAAGACAATGAAAAGAATGACAAAGTATGGTAGAAACATTGAATCCATCCCATAGTACCAAACTTAAATCCATTAGGAATAAGAGCAAATCTAATTCTTCTTAGGAGAGGAATAAACACATATGAATTAATCCATAATAATGGTGAGCTTGATGAGCAATGATTTGAGCACAAGCCTCGTGCATTGACTCAAAAACACTACATCATACATGAAATTCATTCTATTGTATACCCACATAGTGGAAAGATGTATTGCACACAAATAAATTTCTAGTGCAATTCTTTGTCACCGGGTAACTCAACAACAATCTAAGCAACAACCTTAAAAATAATTACACATTGTATAATTCAACATAATATGATGACCACACAATACACAACTACACCATCCATGCCATCTCAGGAATTATCTGCATAATCTTTAGTAGCTCTAATAGAAACCACACTCTACGGAACTTAGTGCTATATCATGGTTGCATAATACACAAGCATGACATCCACCCTATTTGTTCAATCATTATGTAATTCATAGTTGAACTATGCAACCTCATGATGTTACACTCCTCGATTATTCCATATCGAGATTTATTTACGTAAGATTTAATAGCTTTGCCAAATTTTTCTCAAGTATCATGCATCAGATATGCTTTGTCCTTTCACATTTTTTTCTCTGAGCACATGCACATTGGCCTCCTAATTGTGAGCCATTTCAAATGGTATTCTTTTGTGACTTCACATTCAACTATGACATATGGAACACCATCATCCATATTTTATATTTTTATTTGTGAGACAATTAATAGACTCCATGCTATAGGTTTGGATATTAAACATATTTTGATATCATATAGATTTAACAACTATAATCATTTTTATTATGCATTTATGTATAAATACATCTGTTATACATATTGTAACATAAGAATAACTATCAAAACAAATAAATTTCCTTCTATACCCTCTCAACAAACTAATTAAAGATATCTTACTCTCTAATCAGAATAGCTTACAAATTCCCAACCTTGGTCTTTGTAACTCCCTAAGTTATTCATATTATGTTTTCATACTTGAGGTCCTCTACTTCGAATTATACTTATTCGCCATTAGTATATCTTTACAATCCTATGTGTTAGGAGCTGAAATATAGGGTTATAATCCAATTTTAACTGCAAATTCGATCATTGGTATAAAAGCCATGTTTGGCTCCCACGTTGTCTATCACTAGTCCTCATTGGGTTAAGTTCTTGGTAGCTCCCTCATTTTCTCTGCACCAAATGTGGAGAAAGAAAATGTAAAGATAAAAGCATCCCAAGATAAACAGAATCTTTCTATCTTTTCGGAAGAAAATACCTAACAACAGATCCAACTACTTCGCTGCCATAAATTTCTTTCTATTATTTGGTTGTGACATTTTAAAACAATTTCGTTCCCTCCAAAGATAGCTAGGGATCTTCATGACATAATGATTGGAACATTTAAGCCAACTTCATAGTCATCAACCTATAATATATATATATAACATACCCAGAAATAGTTTTGAGACATTTGGGCAACCACATAATATACAGAGCAAGTTCTCATCTGTTGCTGGGTCATTGTCTCACGGCAACCTTTATTTTATATCGCTGTTTACTTATATTATACTGTTTGGTTTTATGCTGCTGCTGTTTCTGATCATCTCTGTTCATTTTATGAACTGTACCTACTATTTCTAATTTGTCTCTTACAAATTGTTGTATACAACTGTTGTCTTATAAATTGTTGTATCCAGTTATTATTGTTGCCTTAGTTTAATATTTGTAGCTGCTGTGCAATATAAACTGTTGGTTGAATCTGCAACCTTGTATATTTTTATCAAATATAAAAGACAGAGCTTGAGACATTTAGCCTACCGCCCTAATAGTAGGTTTGGCTTTCATTTTCCATGTTTATATTTTGACTCGGTTGGGGAGATTTTAGTCCGTATTTTTAATGTGAAACGCTATCGTCCACCGGCTGTTGACTTCAGATTATGAGGGATGATTTTGCAAGAAATCCATGTTGTTACGTAAGTGCCAGAAGTTAAATTTAATAAGATCATATTTGTTCTCCTCCACATGTATTGAGATAGTTGATATTTATTCAAAGTTCCATCTATGGCTGACTACTTTTAACAGGTCAAAGGCATGGGGAAATTTAGAACTTCACTTAGCTTTCCATATATTTGAGAAAGGCGATAGAGGTAAGTTTATATATATATATATATATGATCGGTAATATGGTATTATATTGATATTTCAAAACAAAAGTTATATCATTGTCAAGTATGGCTACAAAATGGCATACATTTCTAAATTTCGAACCAAAATAACGGTATGCATTGCAAAATTCCCCTAGTTATACTATTGAAGCCCATATTTATCAAAGACTATACATTAAACAATCCAAAAAAAACCCATCCCACAAATTTAACTAAACTAGGCCGCTGCCTCCTCCTTCGTGAAGTTTCGAAAGCCACCGCTACCATCCACCATGACAGCACCCTGCACCCGGACCGTGCCACCTTTGCTCAGCACATCTCCGGACTCCTGGGCTCTGCTCTCTGCCTTGGTAACCTTCCCACCATGTTTTGCTTTGAGTTGCTTCCGCACCTGAGGTCTTCCATCCTCCCCCACCCATGTAGTGGATTTAATTGGGGTACACTTGCGTTTTCTCCCCCCAAGCCCATCCCCACCTTACTCTTCCAACTTCCGCTTTGCCAACAGGGATTTCAGTGCCTTCCACCCATCGAGCGCTCGTGCGAGGTGGACATCCTCGGGGCTAGCGGATGACCAGACTCTTATAAAGGTTGAAGCTCACGGCGCCCATGACCAATCAAACGAATAGGGTCATTTCCCTTGTGCAAACCCACACCCACCTCTGTCTTGTGCAACACCTCTTCGATGCCTTCAATCCACTTGATGGCCATGCATTACTTGACCACCGCCCGGACATCATCTTTGGATTCCGCCACCATGAGGTCCAACACCACAAACAACGAGGACACATCAAGATTTGTTCAGGGTCTCCACAAAGTTTGTAGAAAGTGCTCCCTGAAAATGTCACAAATCGCGGTCCAAAAATCATCCCCGTCCTCTGTAAAAATGTTGCCTAGCCATTTCACTGTGATCGGCCCCACAAAGGCTTGAATTTTTCTAGAAGTCCCTAAAGAGAAATTTGCCTCCATCTTGCTCTGGCTCTGCGGGTTTACTTGTGGATGCTCTGTGTTTCTTTCTACCTCATCTTCAGCTTAAAAAGGTTGTTGAAGCCTCTCGAACCTAGCATTCAAAAGCCATCATTCTAACTTTACTCCCTCTGCCAACTCATTACTTCACCTTGTACCTTCGCATCCGTCACATACCACAAAATCCACTGATTTTGAGATTGCGTCACCACCTCCCCGCTCATGAGAAAAAAAGGCTCCATGTGACTTCATCCTCCTTCGTTTAGGCTGTAACACCACGTGCCCGTCAACTTTGAGATCACATTCTCAATGTTGAATGATCTCAAATCTTATGTATAGTCTATAGTCTCCAAGCATGCATCAAAGAACTCCTCTAGGGGTTAGGCCTCAAATCTTCAAACAATTCAAAGCTGATTTCTAGGGACCCGTCAATACCCACATTTGACAATTTATCTGCCATATCATTAGCTGCTCTCTGCACATGTGAGATTTTAAAATCCTCAAACTCGCCAACCAGAGCTCGTATCCTCTTTATGTGTTTATTCAGGTACCACGTGTCCATCTGACCCTTTGCAATCCCATTCACAACAAGGAGCGAATCCCCTTCCAGATGGATTCGCCTTAATCCTAATTTTCTCCCCATCAAGGTGGCCTCTACAACTGCCAAACATTCTGCCTCAATATTTGTCACATCTTTTAGTCTTTTAGCACCAAGTGCCAAGAGATCTCCCTTCTCATCTCGGGCAATATAGCCTATCCCTGAGACTCCTGGATTACGACGGGACGTGCTGTCAAAGTTAATTTTAACCCATCCAGGAGATGGGGGCTGTCAAACACTTGGTTTGGCACTCTGCTTCCCCACCAAAGGTTGAACCCTTCCAGTCCCATTAACAGGTCTATACTTCATCAACGACCATTTTATTTGAATCAACAGATCTGCTCGATTGAAAGGTTTCTTCAAGGCATCTATCTGGGAGGCCGAGTTAGACACCAATTCTGAAACAACAACTTCCAATTTTGCTAGAAACCGGGCAAGTGGAGTGGCTATTCCATTGAAGATTCTTTTGTTCCACTCATTCCAGATCAGCCAAATTGTGCTTGAAGGGAGGACATGCCATATGACATCTAAGGTTGACGGTCCCTTAGGACTTGGCCATGAATCGATCCAATATCTGAGCTTACATGGCTTTGGTCCCTACCAATCCAGTTTGCGTAATCCAAAGCTCCATACCTCCTGCGAGTATTCACAGTTTAGGAAGAGATAATCCACTATTTCATCTGCCTTATTACATAATAGACATCTAAATGGCCCAACAAATCCTAGACGCATCAACTTGTCTCCTGTGAGGGCTCGCCCATTGCCATCCAGCCAAGCAAAGGCTCCTCCCTTGAGCAAGCAAGCTTTCCTCCAACAAATCTTACTTTCCCACTCCACTTTACTAAATGCACTATCCAGTAATGAGTATCCAATCTTGACTAAATACTGGCCACATTTGGCACCTATCCATATAACTTCAGCTTCCTCAATTAACCCAATAATGGATATGCTGCGTAGGAATTCCTTTAATATTTCTTGGTGCTCCACCAACAGCCCCAGGCCCGTCACATCCTTCCATTTCACTTCCTGCCCAATTACCAATGAAGACAGGTCAACAAAATCACTTACCTTGGTTCCCCAAAGTCATTCCATGGCCGTGATGATTTGATGTGGTATGCCTTGGTCCAAGCTCGACTGGCCATCCCAAGAGTCCTGCCAGAAAATAGCTTTCCCACCGTTGTCGAGCTGCCACGACAAGTGATCAGTGATTACTGATCTGCATCTCATCAAGAAATTCCATAGGGTCGACCCTCTGTGAGGGTTCTCGATTGTGAGGATCCTCTCTCTATCTGCATTGTCAAGGTATTTTTCTCTAAGGATCTTCACCCATCTTTGCTCCGGTTCGCTATACATCTGCCAAATTAGTTTAGCACCCATTGCCTCATTCATAATCTTCCAATTTCTCATTCCTATCCCCCCACCACCTTTAACTTGGCACAATCTATCCCATGCCATGAGCAGGATTTTATCTTGATCCTGTGCCCCATTCCACAGAAATTTACGCATCCTTTGTTATATACTTTTAATAATTTGGGTTGGGATTTTAAAACATGCCATGGAATAGATATGCATGGCTGAGACAACTATTTTAAGAAGCAAAATATGCCCTGCCATCATCAACCATCTACTTTTCCACCCATCCATTCTAGCAGAGCACCCATCCACCAGATCCTTCCATAATTCAGCTTTGTCTGTACCAACAAAAAGAGGGGTCCCAAGGAATTTACTAGGGAGTCAACCCACTCAAATTCCAAAAACTTGAGCAATGTCCCTCTGTGTTCCTCTCTCCGTGCCAAAGAAGAAAGCTTCAAACTTTTGCCAATTTACAGTTTGACCAGAGGTCGTGCTATATGTGTCCAACACCTTTTTCATCACCCATGCTTCCTGCATTGAAGCCACCCCAAAAAGGCAGGTGTCATTCGCAAACTGTGAGTGAGTTGTCGCTTCGAATCCTCTGGCAATCTTAATTCCTTTCTAGCTGCCTTGGCTGTTCTGCCTTGAAATCGCCCTGCCCAACACTTTAGCCAAGAGAATAAACAAAAATGGTGAGATAGGGTCTCCTTGTCTGATACCTCATGAGGTCTCAAAGAACCCCTGGGGGCTGCAATTGATCAGGATGGATGTTCTATATGACCTGATCATTCCCCACACCCATTGGACCCATTTCTCATCAAATTTGAATTTCTTGAGAATCTCAATTAAGAACTCTCGATCCACTTTGTCATATGCCTTCCTGATGTCCATTTTGAGAATCATGTGCCTCTTTTTTCTCGCTCTAGCCGTGTGGATGGCCTAGTGAGCTATGATTATGCCTTCAACTATGTTTCTGTTGGGTGTGAAACCACTCTGCTCCTAGGAAATGAGTCTGTCCAAGATGGTTTTCAGTCGATTTGCTACCACTTTGGAGATGATTTTGTAGACCGTGTTACAAAGGGAGATAGGGGGTGTAGACACCCTAAAATGGACAGGCTTGCAACTTTACATTAAAAACACTAATTTTCATCTATTAATTAATGGTTTTTTGATCATTAATTAATCATCTATTTTCCTCTAAATTCACTTTTCAAATCATCTAATCCAATCCCCAAAATTAATTAAATAATTAACTTTATTTAATTAATTAAGCTTTAATTGATTAATTATCATTATTTAATTAATTAAACTCAATTTCCTATAGTTTAAATCAAATATTTAAACTTACTAATTAAATTCTTCCAATTAAATTAATTTAATTTCATCAAATAAAGCAATTCTTAATTAAAAA